>JAXQQM020090452.1:0-36792 GCA_034641835.2 Pinus albicaulis | reverse complement strand
AAATATATCTAATAAGTTTTGATGTGTTTCATAAACAAAGTATTATAAACATAATTGTATTTTCTAAGTGGAATTTAAGTGAAATGGTGATTGAGCATGGACTAAAATAAAACATTTCATTTGACCAACATTTGACCCATATATATATAACATAAAATGTGAAAAGAAATAAAATTACATTCACATATATTATCAACATAATTATATTAATTCCACACGACACTAACTCCAAATTATAGAACCATATTCCTTACATAATAATACTATAATCATGAAACATAACATGAGCATCATAATATTTTATATTAAAAGTTTGTGAAAGTAGGTTACAGCTTAAGAGAATCTTTTTCTTTAATGTTGAAGAAAATCAAAGTTAAATTTCTAGTATTTATTTAATTAATTAATGTTAGTTTAATATTCATTAAACAAGTTAAATAACATGCTAAAATAAATTGTATTATAATTCATTAAAACAAGAAAATGAAACTAGATTAATTTAAAGAAAACAATAATATTACCTCTATCATCTAGAGACTCAACTATTGTGAAGTGGATGTTGGGATACCCTCTCCAATCAATCCCCATGTATGGAAATTCCAACGTGACAAACACATGGTCATCCTCACTCGCTAGTAGTGCCAGTGCCTCGGGAGAAATCTTATCCAGATAATTCGGAAGGACCCTCTTTGGCATCACATGCCCATACATTCACATATAGACCTTAGTGATCAGCCTAGGAGGGTGACAATCAAATGTAGGCATCCTCTATAGAAACCTCTAAAAAAAACAAAAAATCTTGAAAGTGAAAGGGAAGGTCTCCCTCCCATGTATCAATGCATGAAATCTATATAAAGCCATGCAAACTACCTCAAAAAAATGGTAGATCGTCTAATGCAACATGGCACTTGAATAAAAGAATCAACATAATACAAAAGAGGGAAAATAATGTGCTTCCCATCACTACTAGGGTGTGTGATCATGCTAACTAAAAACAAGAGGAACCTAACATCCTTTGCAACAAAAGAATAAATCTGTAGTTGTATTCCACATACCTAAAAATTTGATCGATGGGCCACATGAGGTCCGACATACCTCAAAGTGTACACAAGTTGACTCTCAGTTGTAACCCCATCGGGGACAATAGGGAATTGGGGAAAACCCTCCCCTCTCCTGAATAGGCTAGTGATAAATTATATATCCTCCTCTGTGGACCTCTACCATGGCCTAGGACTGACACAAAAATCCTGCTCTTGGACACTCCATCAATGGATCATATGCACCAATAAGACATATTGCACCTTCAGGGATGTAGCCTCCTTGTAGTACTTGACGAGGCCTACTTCCTCAAGAGTGCTCGGGTCACTGCAGTAATAGGGTGAGGGTATAAATCTCTCTCCCTCTCTTTGTCCTACCATGTTTGAACCATATTGTATGGGTCCCTCGCCCCGCTCCCCCGATGGTGCTCCCTCTTTCTTTGATGTCTTTCTACTACCGCAGTTGACATATAGAATAAATCAGCTTCTACATAAAATAATTTTTTTATTAAATAAAACATGTATTTATAAATATGGAAACATAAATTTCAACTTAAAAAGAAAAAAATCATTTAGTGGACTCAAAACATTAATTCACGATGTCTATGTCTCTTTTGAAGTTTGCAACAAGAAATAGTGAAGGAGGCATCTTGAAACATCATCCTTGATCCTAGTTGGAAAATAATCACCTAAACTAGGTGGGGCCCACACAGGCTATTTTTAGGTGTATGTCTATTTTTAGACATGGTGAGCATATTCTATAAGTTGCAGGATGCTATTTGTAGATGGTTGGTCAAATGTGAAAAATAGATGAAATTATATTTTTAGAATATTGGGCGAAGTCTATTTATAGAGCGTTGATCTAAAAATAGATATGTCGAATATTATTAGCTCTTAATAATATTTGGACTCTAAACATTATCTTATTCTCTTGGAGCACTTCAGTTCAGTGCACAGATGTGGCACAGCAGCTGACAGAAGGAATTACGCTATTCTTGAGGGTTTACTAGAGCTATTGCATGGAGGACTTCAGTTAGAACTCATGTGACAGAGTTTGGTGGAGTTGGAGAAGTAGTTGGTGGAGTTGTATTTAGTTTAACTCAGTTAGACTCAGTTGAGCTAGTTGTATCTAGTCTAACTGATTGATACATTAGTGAGAGTGGTGTGAATTAATTAGTTAATTAATTCACTAAATAATAACTCATTAATCAACTTAAGAATACATCAGTTAACTACAGTGCATGGCAGTTTCAGTGGAGACCAGTGGAGAGATAGGTGAAAGAGCAAGTGTGACTATCAGTTGTGACTATAGTGATGCATTGATTGCATCCAACACTCAGTGGAGATGCCTATGAGGATTTCATGAGAAAGGATGGATAAATTTGAGTTCATTCAGAGCCATTCTTCAGCAGGGATTGCGTAGTAGAGGCAGGCTAGCAGGTGGCAAAGATTGGTGCATGGATTTGCAAGATCGGGCTTGATTAGTGTGTAGCGATTGTATTGTACTGAGAGCTTGATATGATCAGATTTGTATGAGGATTGTTACATGATCTCTATGACATATATTATATACAGATATTTGGGGTTTTTAGCTTCATGCTTTCCCGTTAAACAACTGTGTTAATGTGTGTGAATTTTTATGGTTTCATGTGTGCATTGCAATTGATTTAATTTCCGCATGTGATGATCAATGGTGGAATAGATTCTGTATTGTGCATGAAGTTAAAATAGTGTGTGATCAGGAGAATCTTGGATATATAACATATAAGTTATATAATTTTTGTAGTATCGACGATTGATCATTGGTGCAATTATTGAAGCGGTTGAGTTTTGTGCTAGTGGAATTCGAATTTGCTGCAGTGTTTTCTTGGTGTCGAAGTTGAGCATTCATTGAAATGTATTTCAACAGATTGCGATTGGAGTATGCCCTTGATGGCAGCTCGAATTATATTTCATGGAAGGACAGGATGGAGGCGGTGCTGGATGATAATGGGTTGAAGGAGTTCATAGATGCTGATATTCCAAAGCCTGGTTCTAACAATGCAACCGCACTTGACGCATGGAAAAATAAGGTAGCAAAGTGTCGAAGAATTCTGTTGGAAGGTGTGAAGGACCACGTTGTGTCCAACCTTCACGGTAAAGCCACTCCATTCTTAATGTGGAAGGCTTTGACAGACTTGTTCCAAAGCAGAAGTGACCAGAGGAAGTTGGCACTTAAAGACAAGCTCAGGAAAATAAAAATGGAGAAGAATGACACTATTCCAGTATACTTGACAAAGTTTTTCCACTGCAGGGATGAGCTTGGGAGTGTAGGAGTTAGTGTGGATGAATAAGACTTGGTGAGCTTGGCTCTCCTTGGGCTTCTGAAGAGTTGGCATAGCTACGAGGACTCTGTCAATGGTCGGGAGAAACTGCCAGGATGGGAGCGACTTTGGTCAGATCTTGTGCAAGAGGAGATAAGGCGGAGTACCAGGGATGGATCTTCATCAAAGGCATCTGATGAAGAAGATTTCGCTTTGGCTGCCAAAGCAAGGAAGGGGAAGGGCAAGAAGAATGCTTCTCAATCCGGTGCGGATGGTAAAGAAGCGTGACATGTCCAAAGTGAAGTGTTTTCACTGTCACGAGCATGGGCATTATGCCACGAATTGTCCACAGAAGAAGAAGAACAAGCAGGCTGCTGGAGCTGCAGCTGGTGAGGCTCTTGCCTCGCAATTTGAGCTGGACTTCTCATTGATCGCATACATGGTGTCTAGTGCATTGGGATCGGGGTGGTATTTTGATAGTGGTGCTTCCTTTCACATGACGGGAGATGTGAATCTTTTCAGTGACTTGGTGGAGAAAGATCTCCAGTTGCATGTTGAGTTGGGCGACAATGGATGATACAATGCGACCGGCATTGGTACCATAACCTTTCAGAGGGAGTCAGGTAAACTCATTCTTTTACAAGATGTAGTGCATGTTCCGGGTTTAAAGAAGAATTTGATCTCAGTCGCAATGTTAGAGGATAAAGGGTATGAAGTTGTCTTCAGTGAAGGAAAAGTTTTCCTTCAGCACAAGGAAATAGGACAAGTCAAGAAGGTTGGGATTCGAGCAAAGAATCTCTACAGACTTGAAGTAGATGGGATGTCTACGGAGCTTCCTACTGTTGGGAAGTGCAAGAAAGACATGCAATTGATGCTTGAGAGGGAGAAAGTTTTGCATGCAGGTAAAAGTGAACCTCGGGATGTGGAGCAGCCACAAGATGAGGATCATGGAGTGGAAGAAACCACTCATGCAGAGAAATTTCGTGCCAGATGGGCAGAGGGAGTGCATGCAGCTATACCACCAGGTGAGAGGTGGGGCGACATGCATGAGTAATCCCAAGAGGAGATTTCTGGGCAAGATTCATTGAGATGGTGTGGATCTCATGAATTGAACCTGGCTACGAGGTGCCCACAGAGCAGTAGTAGCATGATCATTTGGATTTATGCAGGCAGATCAAAGTGACAGTGTCGGATACTGGAGCGCGAATCAGAGTTGACAGCAAGTGCAGAGTGCATGGGTGCAAGAGTTCAACAGCGCAGTGGTTCCTGATGACATGTGCAGTTGGTACCAGCAGAAGTCAAAGACTTTGATGATAGATGCAATAAGGTTGATTTAGTTGTTTTTGGACCTTTCGGTTTCGGAAGAGTTGCGGATCGCATGCATGGAGTTGCATGGCGCTTGTGGAGGTTGGAGGGCGAATGCATGGAGTTGCATGTCGCATGCAAAGACAGTCCTTTCTTGTTGAGAGGGAGTGTTGGAAGTTTGTAAAGCTTGATGGAAGGAAGCATCTTTGAAACATCATCCCTTGATCCACAGTTGGAAAATAATCGCCTAAACTAAGTGGGGCCCGCAGGCTATTTTTAGGTGTATGTCTATTTTTAGACATGGTGAGAATATTCTATAAGTTGCAGGATGCTATTTGTAGATGGTTGGTCAAATGTGGAAAATAGATGAAATTCTATTTTTAGAAGATTGGGCAAAGTCTATTTATAGAGTGTTGATCTAAAAATAGATATGTCGAATATTATTAGCTCTTAATAATATTTGGACTCTAAACATTATCTTATTCTCTTGGAGCACTTCAGTTAAGTGCACAGATGTGGCACAATAGCTAACAGAAGGAATTACGCTATTCTTGAGGGTTTACTGGAGCTAATGCATGAGGACTTCAGTTAGAACTCATGTGACAGAGTTTGGTGGAGTTATAGAAGTAGTTGGTGGAGTTGTATTCAGTTTAACTCAGTTAGACTCAGTTGAGCTAGTTGTATCTAGTCTAACTGATTGATACACTAGTGAGAGTGGTGTGAATTAATTAGTAAATTAATTCACTAAATAATAACTCATTAATCAACTGAAGAATACATCAGTTAACTACAGTGCATGGCAGTTTCAATGGAGACCAGTGGAGAGATAGGTGAAAGAGCAAGTGTGACTATAGTGATGCACTGATTGCATCCAACACTTAGTGGAGATGCCTATGAGGATTGCGTGAGCAAGGCTAGAGAAATTCAAGTTCATTCAGATCCATTCTTCAGCAGGGATTGCGCAGTAGACGCAGGCTAGCAGGTGGCAAAGATCGATGCATGGATTTTCAAGATCAGGCCTGATTAGTGTGCGGCGGGTACAAACATGCGAGAGCTTAACATGTTCATCTTTGTATGAGGATTGTTACATGATCTCTATGAAATATATTATATAAATATAGTTGGGGTTTTTATCTTCAATCTTTCCCGTTAAACATTTGTGTTAATGTGTGTGAATTTTTATCGTTTCATGTGTGCATTGCAATTGATTTAATTTCCGCATGTGATGATCAATGGTGGAATCTGTATTGTGCATGAAGTTAAAATAGTGTGTGATCAGGAGAATCTTGGATATATAACACCTGAAGTTATGTAATTTCTACACTTTCAAGTATAACTGCACTACTAGCGGTGCGCACAAAATTATGCCACACCATTGTTGGTTCACAATTTTAACTTTTGATAGCCGTGTAGAAAAATTGTGCACCGTTAATCAGAGATAACCTTTTCGCACATGTACGAAACATTTAAGTTATCAAACGCACCGAGCTATGGCTATATTTTTAAATATTAATTTTGCGGTGTGTTTGGTACATGTAATGCATCAGGCGTGACACGCCGACATACAATTTGTCGCATCATTTCTGGTGTGTTTTAATTTACAAAATGCACTTCAACAATAGTGGTGCATTATGTTCACACATTTAATTGCGGTGCACCCTATAAATTCAAAAGGCGTACCATGATCGGTGCGAGCCAAATGTATCGAGCGCACCATACAGTGAGTTTTTTTTTTAAAACAGTGGAAAATTTAGCCTAATTTACAATTATAATATGCTAAAAAAATAAATTACAAAGAAAAATAGGCATTACTTGGACATTTGGTTATCAGGAAGGCATTGTGGACACGTAATGGAGAAAAAACAAATTAGGACAATTTCAAAAAATTGAAAACTCAAAAAATGAGTATGGTACGTAAGGATGGTGAGCAAGAGAAGCATTGGCATTAGGGAACTTTCATGTGGAAAGAGTGGAACCAATGCTTCCGAGCTCTCCCGCACTGTAGATTTTAAAAATGAAAATTACAGTTGGGAGGGTTTTTTTGTTTTTAACCAGCGTCCGATGCATTTCTCCAAATACATTGATGCGTGATATATCTAAAAGCACCACATTTTTTTTAATTAAAAAATATCGCGGTGATTTTTCTCGAGTCACCCTAGGGCAGTCCTCTACAGGTACTACACTAGTGCTATTTTTTTAATATAACACCACTATTTTTTTAGAAATTTAAAATTGCCTAACGACACTCTTTAGAAGATGCCTCGAGGAGCTTTATTAAGCTTACCACACCACATTTCTATGAAATTTAAAACTATAATGGTGCTCCTTATTGGTATGGATCAAGACGTTTTACGATGTAAAGGGAACCAATCCTATCAACTATTCAAGAGATGATGCATTATGTTATTTAGCGCATCGTTTTTTTGCTTTTATATTATAAAAATAAAATTTCAATGGTGCACCATGTTATATGCAACACTGGTGCTTTTATGGATAGTAAAGTACGAGTGCGTTTATAGATTTTAGACGCACCATCCAAAAAACATTCGTTAAAACATCCTCCCACCCACCTCTGCTAGTGGCCTCCACTACAAACATATTTTTTGGCTATTTTTATAGGGGCTTCCAAAAAAACCTCTGCTAGAAGGAATTTTCCTTGTAGTGTCAGTACCACCATTTCCATTGTCAAAATTAGTCTTTTTAAATCCTTTTTCTGCCAAAACAAGAGAAGGAAGTGTTGCCCTTCCATGTCAATATTGAAGAATGTTTTATTTTTGAACACAAAGTTTGATCATTCACAGTTGAAATCATGCATTGAGGAAGAGAGCACATATGAGCAGTACAAACATGCTAATCTAGTCATAGAATGCCTTGAGGATCATCAAACAAAATATGTTTTCTATGATCTTGTAGTTGTCTATATGGAAGGATTTTTAAAGTCAAATTTTTAGCTATGTCTTCACTGTGAGAACCAAAAGTAACATTAGTTTTCACCACCATTACATTGTTAAGTTTTCATTTGGTGTAAGCATAGTCAAGCAATACACTTATATAAATGGCTACTTGACTGGTTGCATTGGTATTTTTGTATTATTTGGTTCTGTAGTTTTTCAAGAGTTTAGAGTAGGACTCTTGTGGCATTAATAAGCTCACATTTTGATAATCCTTTCAACATTATATTCAACTTGGTTAGTTGCAGTATTTTCAGTTTTAATTTCAACAGGTTGCAACATAGTTTAAGTGTGGATTTGATTGCAATTGTAAGATTATTTTTAACAATGAGGAGTTGATTGGTTTCAATTAATTGTGGTTAGCATGAATGCAAAATTTACAAATTTGGAAAAGAAAAGGTACAGGTTAGATTTAGAGCTTGGGATCAACCCAATGGATCAGACACCTAGTCTACAGGGGTTCATTGTTGCCTCTCAAGGTGACAACATCTGTAATGGATCCGGTTGTTATCACAGTTCAATTTTCACGGGGAAATTAATGTAATTTGGTTCTCTAAGTTTTAAAATTTGGGGTGCGCTAACAAATAATTTATTAACGCTTATTTAATGATTAAAAATGAAAAGTGTTGACAAATTTAAAGTGAGTGAATGGTTTAATTTTTTATCAAGAAAAATCTGCTAAATTAAAAGCCAACAGATTATGCCTCTGATTAAAATGGTGGCGCTGCAAAATCAAATTTCAATAGGTAATGGTTATGCCAAGTTTCATTCACCCAAAGTATGAAGGCAATTTAACGATGATCACTTTTCCATTGCATTCACTTGTCTATGGTGTTAGTACTCACATTTTGTAGTGTCGGTGGTTTCAACTAGTTTCATAGCGCTTATTGTTTCATAATTTTTGGTAGTGCCATGTGCTTAAAAGGTTTTACTGATCCTTCCCTTGCTCAATCTACAATAGATGAAGTTCTTCCCATGCATTCTCATGTGATATTTTTCCACTCATAAGCCTAATTACCCTCGCCATTCTATATAATCGTTTTATTTAATATATTATTTATTTTATAAAGAAATAAATATTATATTGTAATAATAAAATATATTTATTTAGCCTCCCTACTCATTCTCATACTTATTATTTCTCTCCACACACATTTAATTTTCCATCTTACACTTCCACTCCACGTGTAATTCCATACTTATACTCCCACTCACCCACTTCACTTACCATTTTGTTCACATCTATTTTACCATCCATTTATTCCACATTCAATTCACCATATTCATCTCCACTAATAAGAACATTCAGTGGAGGGAAAAGCTTCTTATTTCTCAATTAAGAACCAACTCGCATAATCTTCGGTGTGAAACATGACGGTGGAAAAGGCCTAAGAATATTGGGAAGAACGAGTGTGTACATTTTGCACATCTGGGGTAGTGGAATCATAAAAATATTTCATTTTGGAATGCGATGCGTTCAAAGACATTAGAGAAAACTATGGGAATATGTTAGCATCGGTTTCTTGGCATTGTCTTTTCAGTGATGAGATTGTTGGAAGGTTGGGCCAGCTCATCATCAATTTGAATAAGAAAAGGACTGAAATGCAAAAGGTGAAAAACATGGAACTCATTTGTCCCATGGACTAATTTTAGTATCGTGGACATTAAAATTTCATTTGATTTATTTCATTTTTTCACCCTGTGCTGAGCATCAATTTCGATGCAATGACTCCGCCAACATTAGGGGAATTTTGAGGTCTAAAATGGGCCTTCTAAGGAAATTATAAAATAATAGTGGAAAAAATCTAATAAGATTTGATGACATCATCAAATTTTAGAGGGAAAAATGAAAAAACTACTTTTTCAATTCATATTTTCAACTTATCTCCGAAAGTTTTTACTCAAATTTCGGTACTGCACGTGCAATTTAATTTCTTATCCAGAGTGGCCCATGCCTTTTACTGATGGGTTCTATTATTATTTAAAAATGAGAAATATATAAAAAAACGTGATTACAATCACGTTTTTTATGTATTTCTCATTTTTCGTGTAGAAGAGTTCATCGAAAGTATGCAACATGGGTACTCCTTGGATGAGGAATTAAATTCCGTATCCAACGAGTACTCCCGCTTGAAATTTGAGTAAAAGTTTTGGGAGATAAGTTTAAAATACGAGTTGAAAAAGTAGTTTTATTATTTTATTATTTTTTAATATTTTTACTTTTTTACTCCAAAAATGGTGAATCATCCATTATGGATGACATCATCATCTTGAATCCTATTGGTTGTTATAAAGTTTATTTTTGTTGTACATTTTTCTTATGAGGCCCATTTTAGACCTCAAAATTCCCTAATAGTGGACTATCCAAAAATCATGAAAAATTAGTCATTTAGGACTACCTCTCATGGAAATGGTCATAGATTGATGATTTACTTATGACTACCTCTCATGGAAATGGTCATATATGAATGACTTACTTACACAGTTGAATCTCCAAAAATGATATCTAATAAGTTTTGATGTGTTTCATATACAAAGTATTATAAACATAATGGTATTTTCTAAGGGGAATTTAAGTGAAATGGGGATTGAAACTAGTGAAATGAATCACATAGCGTCAATCATCACTTTCGGGGCTTGCACCCGGTAACCAGGACTTCCCGGGAGGTCACCCATCCCAGTTCGCCTCTAGCTCAAGCGCGCTTAACTATGGAGTTTTCCCCACAATCAAGCCCACTTAGCTTGCTACACCATTTGCAAAACCTTAGCAAGTATCATTGCATTGGGTGATGATCACAGGGGTGAATAATTGGGATTCAAACTAGTGAAATGAATCACATAGCATCAATCATCACTTCTGGGGCTTGCACCCGGTAACCAAGGCTTGCCGAGAGGTCACCCATCCCAGGTCACCTCTTGCTCAAGTGCGCTTAACTATGGATTTTTCCCCACAATCAAGCCCACTTAGCTTTCTACCCCAATTTCGAAACCTTAGCAAGTATCATTGCATCAGATGATGCTCACAGGGGTGAAGAAGTGGGATTGAAACTAGTGAAATGAATCACATAGCGTCAATCATCACTTCTGGGGCTTGCACCTGGTAACCAGGACTTCCTAGGAGGTCACCCATCTCAGGTCGTCTCGGGCTCAATCACTCTTAATGGTTCATGAGACACAATACTTGCGAAGGTTTTGCAAATGGGGTAGCGAGCTAAGTGGGCTTGATCGTGGGTAAAACTCCACAGTTAAGCGTGTTTGAGCCAAAGGCGAATTCGGGATGACCTCCGTGAAGTCCTTTACTAGGGGCAACCCTAGAAGTGATGATTGATGCTATGTGATTCATTTCACTAGTTTCAATCCCACTTCTTCACCCCTGTGAGCATCACCCAATGAAATGAGTGTTAAGTGCACCATTCAAAAACCATGAGAAATTAGTCAGTTACAACTACCTCTCATGGAAATGTTCATAGATGAATGACTTACTTAACACAGTTGAATCCTAAAAAATGATATCTAACATCAAAACTTATTTAAACATCGCCATCAACAATGCATGGGGAGGATTTTTATCGATGCTCACATAAATCACAAACAAACAACAAAATGGAAACAATGTGAGGAAAGTGATGCTTTTAAAACCAGATAATACCAACAAATGGAAATCCTAGATTTCATGATTAGTATCAACAACGAATGAATCATCTCCATATTTTCAGGATTAGATCCAGCATTTTCAGGGACCAATGGCAGAGTATTTTTAGTAAGAAGTTACAAGATTTGACTATAGATAACCAACAGAGATTTTATCCATATTTTCATTGATTGATGATGTGTTGGAAATCAAAAGGAATCTTTCCAGATTCTTTAACGATTCTCGATATTCTGCAGCCATTTTAGATTTAATTTCATGATTTGTATTGGATTTTTTTTCAGAAAGTTAGGAAGAGATAATTCTTATTTTAATTATTTAAGAATCATTTTTTAATTTTCAAGGGTTGGACTTTGAGAGAAAATACTTTATTTTAACTGTGTTCACTGGAATTAATGAAAGATATATTAGACTAGAAATGCAAGGGTTTTTGTTTCATATATTCCTCTTTAACAATTATGGTTTGTATCTCAGTGTTGTATTTCCTTCTTTGTTTATAATTATATGTGTATCTTCTTATCTGAATTGAAATTTAAAATTCATGTGACAGTGTTGTATATCTCATATTCAGATATTCACCTTTCAACTAATGAGTTTATATATAATTAATAATATTGTTTCTCCTTTTTAAAATATGGATGTACTCCTCTTCATATTACCTTGATATGTTATTAATGTCTAAAAATTTTTGATTGTAGCCCTTTGAAGGTAATTACTCTTTTTCACCAAGTTCTAAAGGAATTGAGCCATCTAATAGGACTTCATGCCCAATGGTGGTTTCCTTGACCCCAAACCAAATCTATCATTCTTACACATCAAATCTCGCCACTGAGTGTATTAGTGACTTGATACTGTAGTGACCTTGAGTGTCTGAGTCATATATAGATCCATATCTATATTGAAGGGCCAATTTTAAATCCTAAAGTGGTTTGAAGGTTTCTTCGGTTTTTCTCCCTGCAACCAGGGTAATTTTTGACTGATAACAAAATGAAAAGAATTAAATATCTAGGATACATTGTGGATGAGCATGGGTTGCATGTGGTACCAACCAAGGTCTAGTAATTTAGGATCATCCTACATCCTCGACAAATCTAACAGAACTTTGTAGCTTCTTGGGAATTAGTAAATTCTACCAAAGGTTCATGTTTGGGTTCTTTCATATCACTTAGCCCTTAATTCAAGTGACTAAGGGTGGATAAAAAGATAATAATCCTTGGTCCTAGTCACAATATAAATCCAATGACCATTACAAGAAATGACATGGCTAGCACAAGGTTCCACACAAGTTTCAGGTTGGTGATAAGGTGTGGTTACATTTACAGAAAGAGAACCTCATAGACCCCCACAGGAATTTCAAACCACTTGAATATCATCCTTACACAATCATAAAGGTTGCAGGTGAAAATTATTTTGAATCGAGTATTCCCCTTTCCTTGGATTGCACCTAATATTTAAATGGAACTACTTAAAAATATTTGCAACCTCTATTGGACACCCAAGAGGTAGCTAAGAAATTGCCCCCCATTTAAAAATAAGTATTGACTAGATTGAACATGATACAATAGATCATATCACCAATACTAAGACAAATGATATCCACCAACAACACATACAAATCTACCAAGTTGTGAAAGTAAGGTGATTTCTTCACCAAGGAAAGTGGCTCACTAGAGGCCAAATTCAACAAAATTTTCCTCATCTAGTGAGGGAACCTGATGAAATGGAAATAATTTCTACCTAAGGGGGTAGGGCTAATATAAGTTGATATATATTGTAACATACACACTTACAACCCATATCCCATACTAAAAGGATGTAGTTTCTATGACTAACCCAATCTCCAATATTCGGTTATGGAAATGTGGTCTAAATTTTCTATCTTTTTTTCAAAACTTCTCAAAACCCAAAATAAACCATTCCATTGCATTCGTTTTTCAAGACCTTTTCTACGATATAAATTTTACATTGATCCGATTTACAAATCAAAATACATGACCATTTAAAGTTTGGCTTACTAGGATTTTCCATGTCATCTTGACCTACCACGTGGCACCCACACAATCCCCACATGATTTACACATGGTTTTCTAAGACATCTCCACATAATATCACTAGTTTTTACATGAAATTTATGCCCACAGCTGATGAATCGAACATGCTACCTCATTACTCGAGAGACGACCCCTTTTTCCATGGATAGAAATATACATACGTACACACACTCACACACCCATAACATGGGTGAAAACTCCTCTTTAATTGCATACATGAATAGATGTGCGCACCCATTTCCTAGCACCACAAAGTTAACGAGCAGGTTAGCATACCGCCTCTTGCCGGAGATAAAATCTTGGGGTTTTCCCCACCACCCCCTCGCAAACAAGTTATGGGTTGCCTCTATACGAAATATCTAAGGTGACAGGGATAATGTGACATGGCCTCCCCATTGGAAGCAAATGCGTAAGGGTGCACAGTCCACAACATTTACCAATGAGCATGAGCCTCACTGTCATATCCTCTCGAGAATAAAAACCCAAGATTTTCCCTACAATGCTCCACTTAAAACCTTTGAGGTTCCAAGGAAACAGGATAGAAAGTACCTTCTAATGAATTGCTAGAAGAAGTATCCATATTGGTATGTAAATCACAAACCTTTTCCGGAGTGCCTCCTTTCAAGACCATCAGGGTCCCAACCCTATGGGATTCATCTAACAATGCCAACATTGTGAGGAAACCAATGATCATGATATTCCATGCTTCCTTTATGATCATAGTGCTTGATATTATGGGTTAATAAGGTTCGAGGCCCTTGCATTTCACCCTTTTCATGTTGTAAAATAATTGGGGTCCTTCCATCTTGTAGTCGAAGTCCAGCTCGTTTAAGTGAAATACAACACATATTACACACTAGAGTACCGACCTTTATTTAACTAACCAGTATGACCCATCGACTTGGAGGTCCAACCACATGGAATGACTTGCCTCAAGATTTGACTAGCTCGATCCCATACTATAGACTAAGATTGGACCACCCATTACTCGGGCCGTTAGGCCGAGTACGATTTTTGTTTCATATTTATGACTGACTAGCTAGTCCTCAAACTTGTGAGTCTCACCAGTGAATTCTGGACATGTTTTGCAAGATTTTATACATGGATAATTTTTCGGATCTCCTCCTAACTTTACATAGGCTTAAACCCTTCCGTCTCTTCAGCCACCACATTTCCCTGTGCACCAAGGCCAAAAAATACATTAAGCATTATGTCAATGAATATGCATGCACCAACATAGCATGCGTCATAAAAATCCTCTGATGCTCCTATCTAATGCTTAAAAAAGGATGAAGCCCTTCAATGCTACATATATATATGTGGGTGTGTGTGTGTATAGCATGTTACCTCTCCTGAGATTTATAAGGCCTCGAATCGGTCTGACATTACATGCATATTTATAAATATACAAAAGGGAGTTATCTCTCGTGATCTTACTCATTCATAAGGCCATATACTTATCTCTCGAAATAACATGATTAGGCAGATTCAATCGAAGAAGACCCCACTAGTTGATTTACCTCAACTAGATAAGATCATTCAAATGAATCAAACCAACTGACTTACCTCGATTAGATAAGATCGCTTGAAATGACTCAAACTAGTTGACGTACCTCAACTTGAGAAAACAAGTCAAATCGACTCGACCCAGATGACTTACCTCGACTATAAAGGACCAATCGACTTAACTCGATTGGATAATATCAATCAAATTGACTCAACCCAATCTACTTTCCTCGAATAGACAATACCAATCGAAACAACTCAAAAAATTTGACTTACCTCTACTGGATTAGATCTGTCGAAACAACTTGAGCATGGGGGCTTCACTCAATGAACCTTTGACATATCATGTGTGTTCACGACATACTAAAAATACCCTTAATTTGATTACATATTTGAAAATACCTCTAAATATCACATTATTTAACCCCCTACCAATATTAACCCAATACACCTTCCCAATTTAAAAATCCCGTACTTTCACTAGATATTGTAGGTATCTATATTTTCATTAACATTTTTTATACCCATTTTTATTGATTCAATAACTCGAAGCTCCATTTTTTGTAAATTCCAATATAAAAAATCTTTACCCCCTATATATCCCCCAATATATTATGTCATTTTTTACTCAATATATGTCCCCCAATATGAACCCACGACGTATGGTATTGTTCTTCCAATCAAGCCCCCATCAACTTGACCCAGTCAACTTATGTATATATCTACATATGTTGATATTATACAGAACTCTGACTTGGGTATATTCATATTCATATACATACAGACGATATATCTCTTCTAAGCTTATTCAGTTATGAATTGAGGCCTGATAGTCATGTCATCCTATAGAAAGAATATAATTTAAATTAATAGATAGGGTCTAACTCTCCATATTTAAGTCATTCAGACCATATTTCAAGTTCAAAATAGACATAGGAATAAACCCATTCCTGAGGAAATGGACAAGGCTTCTACAACATGTTTTCATGCCATAATCACATTTATAGACATAAATATAAATAATTAACTATATGCCAACATAGAATAATGAACAATGAAATATATCATAAGTAAGAATGGTTATACCTTTCATTCAGGAATATGATTTTTTCCTCATTATCAACATAATCATTTTAATCGTAAGTTAGATAGATGCATTTACTATTATCTTGCAGGATATCACATTCCATGCATGCTAAGTGGCATTCAAACAACGCATTAAGCATTCATTAGAGGAAATTTTAGGCTAAAAATGCCCGTGAAATTTTCATGTAATTTCCATGTCATAATATGTAAACCAATCAAAATCCTTTAAATTTAAAAAGAGGTACATGTAAATATTTTGGAGGGAAAAGAAGAAAAACTAATTTTTTAATTGCATTTTTGGCTTATTTCCTTATAGGTTTACTCAAATTTCAAGTGTAGGCACTCGTTGAATGGATAATTAAATTACACATCCAACGAGTATCTATTATGCACACTTTTTAGAAGACCCACATTGATTAAAAAAAATGAATATACATTAAAAAAGCGTGTTGAACATGCTTTTTTAATGTATCTTCATTTTTTTTTTTTATCAATGTGGGTCTTCTCAAAAGTATGCATAATAGATACTCATTGTATGTAGAACTTAATTATGCATCTAATGAGTGTCTACACTTGAAATTTGAGTAAACCTATAAAGAAATAAGCCAAAAATACAATTAAAAAGGTGATTTTCTTCTTTCCCCTCCAAAATTCATCTCTTATTTAATTATTTTAACTATTATTTTAGTATTTTTCCTTAGGAGGCCACTTTTAGGCTAAAATTTCCTCTAATGCATATTGAATATTCTTGCACATAGAGCATAAGAAACACTTATCTTATAATTTGAAGGATTTGGTAACCAAGATTAGGACTTCGAAACTCCACCCAACCTTAAAAAAGATGTAGCCAATAATTTCTTACATTTCTCAACCCACCTTGCCCACTAGCTAATTGGGTAATCAAATGCATAGGGACACATTTCCCACAAATTTTCTCAACAATTTTTCTACTATCATATCACTGGGCCTTTCTCAGTCAATTTCAGCGTAAGGGTCTTTTGTAAGCACAAATAAATCACATCTCTAATCCAGGAGGATAGTTTCATCATAACATGGGAAGGTTCAACAATTGGAAAAAATGCTCTTAAGTCAGTAGGTTCTTCAGTCCACAAGCTTTCCAGTGGTTTCTTCAATCCTAAGGTAAGCCAAACTTAGTGATAGGAGGAGAGTTGTTTGTAAATATGGGAAGGTTCTTCAACTGGAAATATATTGATAAATCAATAGGTTCTTTAGACCACAATATTCCCAGTGGTTTCCTAAGGAAAGCCACACTTGGTGGTTTATTTAGTCTTCAGACAACCACATAAAGAGGAAATTTCAACATGCAAAGGTTCCTCAATTGAAAAAATATTGATGAATCTATAGGTTCTTCAATCCACACGCTTCCAAGTGGGTTCTTCAAACCAAGGAAAACTACTCTTGGTGGCTTTATCAATCCTTGACAAGCCACTGCTCTCTATCCTTCACCAACAAACCCTCTTGGGCTTCTTCAGTTGGTATATTTTCTGTTTGAATTCTCCCTCTATGTAAAATTATTTTCCCTTCGTAATTGAATGAATCTCACCATGAGCCTCTCAACCTCCCCCTCCTTTCTTTTCTCTTCCTCTTCGTGAGGAAATATTTCCCTCTTCCCTCTTTTTTCTTCTTGCCCTTCATGAATAAATGAATGTCCCCAAGATCCTCTCAACCTCCCAAACCTTTTACGTTCTCAGAATGAGTGAGCCCCCATCATGAACGAAAACCAACTTTATTTTTTTGCAACTAAACAACCATCTGGTCCCCCTCATGGTCTAGGGGGACTGATTTCATGGATAATGAAACCCATACTCATTAAATTTTTGTCCTTTCTTGGCTTGTGCGGGCATATACACCTTGTTACTTGTCTTTCCAGCGTGGCCATAGCGGTTATGTTTTTCTTGTGGTCGTCGGGATGCTATTGCAACAACTCCTTATACCACTACTTAGCTTGCTATGCCTACCTTCCAAGACAACCCATTCTTCCATTTAATTTTTTTCTTCTTTCTTGCATATTTTTCCAAAGAGTAACACGGGCTTTGTCCTTATTTTACTAGCTCAGTTAATTGCATGGTCAATCCATTTAAGGCAGGATGTTCAACCTCCATGCTAAAATTAACTATCCCAGCTTCCGCAAGCAATCTCCCTTCCCCAATATGTTTCCCAATTTCTCAGTCATTTAATTTTTAATAAAAAATATTATATTGTTACAATAGGGGAATTTGACCACGGGTTGTCACATCTATGGACACTCACATATTCCATTCTTTGAATGGTTCTCTATATTCTTGACAACTTTTATATGTATTTTAGGTACCAAAATTGCGAGGCCATTTTGAGACTATAAATGATTTTTTTTTGGAAATTAGGGAGGACTCAAATATTTCTTTCCAATGTGTTATTATGCACCCAAAATTAATATTGTATATGAAATTTGTGCCCCCAAGAAGTTGATGTACCACCTAACCACCTCAAGGTCCACAAACCTTTTGGAATTTCATCTTCTAAGGTTAGGTTTTTGGACCTCTATGGTTTTTTATTTAGATTAATAGACCATTATTTTTGCGTATTGTAATAGCTTTTGTGAATGCACGTAGCCATCATTTCTCTATGTTCAGATATAACTATCACCATTTTAGCCCATTTCTGTTCTACAATATTATGTTATTCCATTTATTAATAGAAGTTTGGTTTTCACCATATTAATATGTTTTTTTCTATATTTCTCTGTGTGTGTTTGATTTCCTTTCCTGTCTTTCATTTAATTCCTTATACAACAAAATTCAACAATTGCTTTAGAGTTAGACAAAAGAGATTTATTGTAGCACCCCCCTTAGTTTCCACCATGATCTTCTTTGGTAATATTGAAGGAGTGAAGTTTTACACAAGTAATCCTACCCACACATAAGAACGCAAGACATGGCGGGAGGGAAGTGAAAGTTTAGAGGAAAGTAGAGAGGATCCCAAAGACAAGGAAGGTGAAACCAGATATTGAGGAGTACAGGAGCACCTAGGGCTAGCATAAATAAAATCCCATGAAAAAGGAATGTAAAATATCTTGAAATCAAACTAGAAACACGTGAAGAAAAAGATAAAAATCTAACATAAAGGAGCTATTACTGAGCATAGAGAGACAAGCCGTAGAAAAATCCCAATTAAACCCAACTACTTTTAAATTGATATAAAAAAATATTATAAAATCCAAGACAAAATAAAAATGATAGAAAAATAAGAGTAGTATAGAACCTACTGACAGGAAATTCGAAAGAAGAACCTCAGAGCCTCTTTTGTCACCTTTGATTTTCAGTTCGCAAGCTCATAGTGGTCCAGAACCCCTGTCCTCTAGAATTGATAAGGAAACAAAATCACAAATATTTATCTACCAATAGTAGCAAGAGACTCAAGTTTTTTCTTGGAATTGTTGGATGAAAAAGATCCAAAATGACCTTCGAAGGAAAATAAAATATGTTGGCACTAGAACCTCTTCAATTATGAATGTGAGCGGAAACAATTTCAAAATGCATCGGATGATACCATACTGATTATCTCATGATGGTGTTTCCCTTTCTTTTACATTCCCAACATAGAGTCATGAATAATTTCATTTTTTGGGTTATCATTACCTAGATTTTGTTTCCCATAGTTTGACTCCACTGTTCTTCATTACACATGTAGTTATGAGCTTAGTTGGTCACCATACCAGTTTTAATACTCTGATGCCAAATGGGTGTTACTCCCACTTGCTACATATAATCTCAATATGTATCTATATGCATGTAAAAATTGCTATATAATTTGCCAAATATACAAGAAATAAACATTTTTAAGATGACATAATAATTAATTTGATTGTGTTATTACAAAATTATTAATAGTTAAAATATTATAACATTTAAAAAATATACATATATTTACTAAAACATAATCACATCATATGGAACTTCCACATAGAAATATTATAATGTTACAATTCATTTATTATAATAGACTATGATTGCAATCTAAGAAAAATAAAAATAGTATCAACCACATATGACCTCATACAAATAATCAGTAATCATGAATTAAATTTCTTACCAAAATTTTAAACTACTGTAATTGTATAGACATGTTTTTGAGAGAAAATTTTGTTTAAAAAAAATAAAAGAAAAGAGAATTATTCCAATTATATTTATGTAGTTATTTGAATGGTTCTCTATCTTCTTGGTGACATTTATATGTTTTTAATTCCCAAAGTTTCAAGGTCATTTTGAGGCTCTAAATGATATTTTTTGGCAATTGGAGGGGGGGCTCAAATAGTTCTTTCCAATGAGCTATTGTGCACCCCAAATGAATATTGTTTGTACAAATTATGCCCCCTAAGAAGTTGATGTACCACCTAACCACCTCGAGACCCACAAACCCTTTGGAATTTAATCTTCTAGGTTTAATATTTTGGATATCTATGGTTTTTTTATTTAGGTTAATAAACCATTCCTTTGAACTCTTGTAATAGATTTTGTGAATATGTGTAGTTGTCATCTCTCTTTGTTCAGAGATAACCACCACCATTCTAGCCAATTTGGATTCTACAATATTCTACTATTCCATTTATTAATAGAAGTTTGATTTTTACCATATTATTATTATTATTATTTTATTTTATTTTCTGTATTTCTCTATGCTTATTTCATTTCCTTTCTTGGATTTCATTTAATTCCTTGTACAACCCAAATCAACATTGTGATTTGTAGCTAGAAAAATGAGATTTGTTGTAGCATCCTCCTTAGTTTCCACCATGATCTTGTTTGGGCATATTGAGGGAGTGAAGTTTGACATGTGTAATACCACTCAAACAAAAGAAACCAAGAAGTGCGGGAGGGAAGTGAAAATTCAAAGGAAAGTAGAGAGGATCCTAGAGACATGATATCCCTCTGTAATTTGTAATATTGGCAAGAACAAAGGACAGAGGACAACATCAAACCACTTTGGAGTCCAGGACCTAGCCTTCCTAGACGCAGCGAGGGCTCTCTCTTTTTTTATGATTTAAATTGACAATTCTAAATGTTGATATTAGGCTAGTTATAGAAATTATGAGGGTTGTGTGTTTGATTGATTGAATGGTTGGACATATCAGGTTTACAAAGGCTAATCCATTGGGCTATGGAGTCAATAGGATGGAATGGCACATCAACGTTCAAGAGCATCACATGGCAAGCTAACTATGATAGATTGATCTTTAGAGAAATATGAATTGTGAGGTGAAATAAATAGTGAGGTTCAGTAGTGACTAAAGAGAAGTTAATAATTTTTTAATCAGACTTCAGTGGAAAACATTCAGATTGTAAAAGTAGACAGAATTAAGGTTCTCTGACAACAAATATTGATCTAAAATTTCTGATTTACAATTAGATGAACAGATGCACAGCAAAGGAAACAACAGAAACATTTAAATAGAGAAATAGCACATCACCATTTTCACACAACTCAAGAATCATGTAAACGGTCTTTGATTATTGATGTCCAACTCCAAAATTACAGTGCTCCAATATATTAGTTCTTACAATGCAAGGGCTAACAATATCCAACCATTGATAATGAAAATTCTAGCATTATTTATCTAAGGACTAAGTTGGTTGCCCTACCTTACTCAAAAACCTTTCATTAATTACAATTTAGTAGAAAATGGAAAAGTGTGGCCATGCAAGGCCTGATCAGACATCACTAACAACAACACCGCCTCTGGAATTAATTTCGGGCAACTCTTCCTAGATCCAAACCCTTCAATGGCTCCTCGGAAGATCAAAAAATAAGCTTGGAGGTGATTGTGATGGTCACGAAGAGGTAACCAGTGGTGGCTCTGACATCTGGCCCTGCTCTTCGAAAAACCGACGTTGGGTAATTAATTCTGGTGCAACACTAGCTACTTTTCATGGATTAGTGACTGTGTTGATGTGCTTTGCTGCCTTTTCTGTTTCTGCCATTATAACATAACATTTTTTGTAAAAACACCTTGCCCAAATCAAACCTTGGTGTCTTTTGCTACCCAAATCCTTTTTTCCGTGTTCTAACCCTTTTTCCAAGAAAAATAGCATAAAAACTCAATATACTGGATCTGAAAAAATTTATATTTTAATCTTGAACTTTATCGCTCCATGGAAATAGTGCATATGGCACATTTTAGAGTTTATGATATCTGGAATGGAATCGGCGATGTGATGCAAAGTACGAAGATGACATGGAAGGATGATGATGTGGAGCAATGGAATGGGAGTGATAGCGAAGAAATGGTATATTAGCGGTGGGCGGAGTATTATGGTGGGGCCAAACTGCATCGCAAAATCGCAATCGGAACATAATAGGCTTCAGGAATATGATTTAAAATTTAAATTTTGTGAAGTGTGATGGAACGAAAATTTATAATATGCGCGATGCGATATTGCGATATCACACATCGGCGATCTCAAACTTTAACATTTGGCGGAAAATGGAATACGTTATAATTTCCAATTTGCAATGTGGTATTCGTTGCGAAGTGCGATGGATGGTGGGGCCAACTACATCACAAATCGCAATCGGGACTTAAAATTTAACTGGAAAAATGCGCGAAGTGTGATCTGCGGGCACTTAAGCATCGGGGAGTGAGAAACAACAGAAGGTAAAGAATAAGGTGTAACCAAGGTTTTCATGTGGTTTCGATAATGCGGTAAGGTATGACGGGTCCCACTTCATCGCATGGGAGGAAAAATAAGATTTGGCATAAGTAATAAGAGGTAAGGTTTAAAAATTTGTGGGTTGCAAAGTGCAGGCACGAGGTAAGGTTTATGTGGTATAACACAACAACTAGTGGGTGGGGTGGAGCTGTGAAAATATAATTTCAGACTTTTAATATACGTGGGTTTTATAAAGTAATAAGTCCAAAATGGTCTTGGGGTTTAAATGGGATTCAGCCCATTTAAGTTCAGAGTTTGGGGAAATGAAAGGTAAGAAGAGGGTGGATGGAATGAATGAGGGCAGGAACACTTTCCTCTTTCAACTAAACTAAAATAAATATAGATTCATTTGATTCCCTTGACAGTCTGGATTTCCCATTCTTTCTCTAATAATAAATGATAGCCATGGAATATTAGTTTCAGTATGAAAAATATAAGCAATAATTAGTCACTTGGTGATACTGTAAATTACAGGGTTCTAACAGTGGCTCCAGTTGGGGATGGTAGCTCTTTCAGGAGGTGTCAAGAACACCGTAGACTAGTAGCCTGATACATTGGGTTGATCCCACAACTTGTATCTTGATCTGTCAGACAACTTAGTGACTAGAAACCAACTGATTGTTCCTCCTGACTTCGATTAATAAAAATAGACCACATGCTTGGCAAGCCAGCTTATTAGCATACTGAAATTTGAATTGAAACTACAATTGAACTTATCCACTACAATACCTCGAGCTGAACATACTGTTGCACCTTGAAAACTTGAATGGTGAAACCAGAACTAAGCTAAAACTAAAGTCTGAAACATACTGATCTAAAAATGAAAGCAATCTAAAACTAAAATTTGAAATATGCTCAGAGTGTTGAGCTTATTTTTACCCCTACCTACCCTAATCTACTGAAATGGCTACCCTTCTAGATGATACAATAATTCCATTGCAACCAATCAAGAAATTGTTCTAATACCATTGTTCTTTCAATGCTCTTCACCAAGCTCAGAAACAAGCCTTTTAATGGCCTTTGATAAAGACTTTCAGCCTGATTTTCTTTACAGGAAGCTTGGTAATCCTGAGAAACAATATAAATGCTGGAAATGTATGTTGGCTTTGTGAAGAACAACTCCTCCATATAGACAACCACTGGATCAAGGTACTCTTGACTTATTTTTGGGTATTCTGACTCAACCAACTCATCTTCATATCCTGGTACTGCAGATGTGCTCTCTAGTTCTTCAATCAAATCGAAACATGTTTTCATGCTATCTGATAAATGTTGTGTCAATACTTCTACTAGATTAGATAATGGGGAAGACTGTTTGATCATATCCATATCATAGCAGCTTTCGAGATCATTAAGAACACAGGAAGATTAACTTTGAAAGCAGAATCCATCCAACGAGTATGCCATTGGGTCAGGTGGTTCTTTAGATGGCAGCGTTGGTTCTTCTGAGACCTCATGTCTTCTCTTATGACTATCAGCCATAATGTGATCCCAATTCCCTTATATAATCTGAAATGCATTAAAGCAAAAAGGTAGAGAGTCAAACTGGATCAATCCATCATCTATTTCAGACTATGTGATTTCATCTGCTACTTGACATTTAAAATAGCTCAAGGGCTGAACCCCTGGATCTAAAACAGGTATTTTATCATCCATGATTTCCTCATATAATTGGTGAGAGAGTTCTCTTCTCCTGTGATTATCAGCTAGAATGTGATCCATATTCCCTTTCACAATCTAAAATGAATTGAAACATAAGGGTAAAGACTCAAGATGTATTGGTCCCTCCTCTATTTTAGATTCTATGATTTCAAGATGACTCAGGGAGAGAACTTTTGGATCTAAAATAGGTTTTTTATTATCCCTATTTTCCTCAAATCACTCATTAGAACACTCCTTCTCCTTCCTATTTGCAGCCTACTTGTAATGTTCTCTTAAGAGTGAGGCAAAAGATAGAGGAAGGCACTTTGTACTTACTTGACAACTTCCTGCATTTTCCTCTTTACAATCTTGCTCAGCATGTAGATTTTGGTTTCCGTCTTTGCATGGTGGTGACCAAGACTCTTCTTCCTGTGGAGACAATGCTGGTTTCTCTATACAGCAAGCCTCAATCTCAACCTTATAGTCTTCCTCTTGATAATCATATTCGAGATGGCTACCTCTGTATGCAATGTCATCTATCATGTACATTGTTGCTGAGGATTTCCTTGCCTCCGTCTGATTTTGGACTTCATCTTTGGTTGTGTTGTCGATAGAGTACATGAAACAATCATTTTCTGTTTTAGGGTGTTCAATATGGGCTGCAAACTACTTGGGCACCTTGATATTTGTCTTTTCTGGAACTAATGGAACATGAGATATCTGAGCAACAAGTTCCTCTTTCCTACCAATCATATGCATCATTTCGTTGACTGTGTTTGTCAACATATCTAGCTTTATCTCTGAAGATATCAATCGCTCTCTTTATATTTTATCCTTCTCCACAACCTTTAACTTTGGCTCTCTGTTCAACAGGTTCGCTTCCACATCAACTGCCATATTTTTCATTTCTTCAAGGGTTGCAGGGTTCCTTTCTCTTAACTGGAACACCATCTCTGGATCAAATCCATCTGGGTAGTGTTAGAGAGATAATCCTAGGGGTGGCCTTATCTTATCAGGCATCGAATAGTATACCTTATTGAACCTAGATGAAAAATGTTTTACTATCTTCCAATGCTGTCTTTTTAAATGGTTACACTCTTCTATGATGAGAAGAACATTTCCCATGACCACCCATCTGTCTAGGAAAACTTGAGTGAATTGATGAAAATTTCTAATGCTTGCAGCTGGAAGATCTTTAAACCAATTTTTAGCTTTACCTTGCAATGATAGGGCAAACATTCTGATATGCACATCATATTCTCCCACCTCAAATAGATCAAGAAAATCCTCAAATTTTGAATGTGCTTTTCAGCAATGATCTTTTCATTTTCTCCATCAAATCTGGGTAGATTATTGATAAAATTTGCAGGGATGTCATAGAGGATAGGAGGTAAAACTAGAGGCTTCTATCTGTCTGGGACTTTTTCAGGTATAGGCAGTACAACAGGAGGCTTATAACCATTTGGGAATTTAACAGTAGCACGGGATAAAGCATGAGGCTCATGTTTCACTAGGTTTTCAACAAGTGCATCCGGAGTGTGTGCAGGAGTATAAGTGTGTACATGGTCTACAATTTGGGGCTTATATTCTTGAGGCTCATCAATCTTCCAGTGATCAGTGTAAACCTCACCAGTGTACTCTTGATCAGGCTTGAATTAGGATAGAACACAGTTACAGATGTAAAATTTTAATAGAAAATATGTATTTCCTAGATTCTCCTAATCTAACAATTATATGCCACTATTAAATACATAATTTCTTCTACAAAATATTTTCGGAATTTAAAACATAATCGCCAATAGAAATATCATGAAGAAAGATCAATCACACATAACACAGAGAATTGACTCTGGGGAAAGAATATAGCTAAAAATCCCACTATATTCTATTTTGTATTATATCATGGATCATGAAACAATTACATACAAATCTCCAATCCAAGAGCTCTCAGTACAATAGATAACTGTCTCACACTATCATACAAAAATTGGCAAGTTCCTTAGCCAATTTACTACCTCTTGACAGCATGCCTCCACTGCACAATCCCAACTGATATAAATCCCTGAATGAATGGAATCCCGCTTGCCTTAACTGTTCAATACTCATGGGCACATCCAATGTGTGTGTGGTTGCATGTGTGCAACCGATAATGTCACAACTGATAGTGAATATGTCCCTTTCACCTACATCTCAATTGGGTCTCCACTGGATCTGACATGCATGTAGTTAATAGTAGTAAATATTCAGTTGCATGTGCGACCACTGATTGTGAATTAATTAATAATTAATTTACTTGATCTCTCACTAGTGTTATCTTCAGTTACAACTAGCACAACTGAGTTTAACTCACTTAACTGAGTTAAACTACTTTACAACTCTCATAACTACACTTCCAACTCTGTTACAACTTCAAATCACTCAATTACAACTAATTCCACTTGCATGTCCCACCAACCAACCACTCAACTCGAAATTCCTATAGCTAACTAATTTTCCACTTCAGTTAACTATTTCCAAGTGCTCATTGAGAATAGAATATTGTTTATTTTCCAAATAATATTAAATTATAATAATAGCTTACATGCATCTATAAATAGACATGAAATCTATAAAAAGAACTTTCACATACATCTATAAATAGACCTCATCTATAAATAGAATTTTCTCGTGCATCTATAAATAGACACCCACCTAAAAATAGCCTGAGGCTCCATCCTAGTGTAGGTGCATAATTTTCACTAGGATCTTCTTGTTGAATCTCAATACTCCCTCTCAACAAGAAAGGGGTTATCCTTCACCCCGATCATGTCTCTGTGGTATTCGAATTTTCTCCTGGTGAGCGCCTTCATCAGAATATCTGCATCTTGATCTTCCGAAGGAATGTACTGAAGCAACATGATCTTCCTCTGCACACAATCTCTGATATGATGATACTGGATATCTATATGCTTAAATCTATCATGAAACAAAGGATTAATCAAGAGTTTAATGCAACTATGGTTATCACAATGAATCATTGTCGGATCTAAATGAGAACCAAACAAACCAACCAAGATATTTCTCATCCAGATAGCCTCACATGCAGCTTGACTCGCTGCCATGTATTCCGCTTCCGCTGAACTGAGTGTCACGGATCTCTGCTTCCTGATGTACCAAGAAACAGTTGTAGATCCAATGCTAAAGATCCTCCGTGATGTGATTTTTCTATTCGATGGGTTGCCTACCCAATCTGCATCCGTGAAGCCATGAAACTTCACCTCATCCATCTGTCTATACCATAAACGATACTCAAATGTTCCCCTCAGGTATCTCAGAAAATTCTTGTCCACCTTCCAAAAGAGCTTGGTAGGCTTATCCATCGCTAGACTCAGCAAATGTCTGGTCTTGTGTTCACTAGATACATTAGTGAACCCACTAATTATCGATAGATAGTAGCATCCACTACCTCTCCGTATAGTATCCTTTCCTCCAGCTTCGAAGAGAGTATCCATGGGTTTTCATCCCTCCATGTGAAACTTATTCAGATCGGATGTATACTTGCCTTGAGACACAAAAATTTACCCATCTCCGTGCCATACTTCAATTCCAAGGAAATAATGAAGGAGGCCCATATCCTTCATCTCGAACTCCTTTGCAAGGTCCTCCTTGCATGAGTGTATCAGCTGCTCATCACCAGTTAGTATTAAATCATCAAAATAAATAACAATGATTAAAATCTTACCCTCCACCATAATTTGGTATAGGTTTGCATCCACCTCATTCATGGTGAAGCCAAGTCCAGTGAAATAGCTATCGATCTAAGTGTACCAAGCACGGGGTGCTTGCTTCAACCCATACAACGCTCTTTTGAATCCTCACACATGCGACTCGCTGCTAAATATCTCAAATCCTTCACGCTACTCAATGTACGCTTCTTCCTCAATGATCCCGTTAAGGAACACATTCTTCACATCCATCTGCTGAATGTGACAACCCATCTGTGTTGAGAGAGAAAGGATGTTCCTTATGGAAGAATACTGTGCAACAGGTGCAAAGGTTTCTTCATAATATATCCCCTCGATCTGTGAGAAGCCTCGGGCCACAAATTTGGCCTTGTATTTCTCAAAAATCCATCAGCATCTTGCTTTACCTTGTAGATCCATCTCAAGCCTACCACTGATTTATCAACTGGCCTTGGAATAATTTCCCAAGCACTGTTTCTGACAATGGAGTCATACTCCTCCACCATTGCATCTACCCATGTGGGCTCCTGCACTACTTCCTGAAAGGAAGATGGCCTACCACAATACATTTTCTCATGAGAGCCATGTATCTCAAAGAATTGGTCGAGATTGTCTTTGCTATCCACAGAAGTAGGGGCTCCTACATTCTCTGTAGCATCAAGTCTTAGCCTATCAGGTTTCATGGTGCGCTTTTTGCCTTTTCTAATGGATGGCTTCTTCCAATCCATGAACCTCCTCATGTGGCTAATCCACATCTTGAGACCCATCTTTGGGAACCAATAGTTCCTCCTCCGCATGCAAGTCTAGCTCCCTCTCAAGCGACAACCACATGGCTTTCCCCTCATTGAATTTTATATCCCATCGCACCATAGTCATTTGACTATTATTTGGAAATACACACGATAATTATGGGGTGTTTATGTAACCCACTAATATCCCAACTTCAAATAGCCGCCTCCCAGCCTTCTTTCCCCGGCATCCTTGGTCACATGCACATAAATAGATGAGCCAAAAATATTATAGTAAACATCTAGTTTACCAAAGGAAAGTTTCTTCATGTACCTATGCCAAGTACTCTATGAGGACATCGGTTTTGCACATAAACCGCAGTGTTGCATGCTTCTGCCCACAAATGCATTGGTAGGCCTTGACCATGCAACATCACTCATGTTGCACCCACAATCATTCTGTTCTTCCTCTCTATGAACCCATTTTGTTGTGGGTTATGAGGCACTATGAGTTCTCTTCAAATTCCTTCTTTGCTGCAGAAGTTCTTGAATTCTTTAGAGATGTATTCTCCACCATTATCGCTCCTCAAAGCCTTCACTTGCTTCCCCAACTCTTTCTCCACCAATGCCTTAAACTCACAGAACATTGAGAATGTTTGATCCTTCTTCTGCATGAAGAAGATCCAACATTTACGAGAAAAGTCATCAACAAAAATAACATAGTACTTATGTTTTTTTGTTGAAGCAACCAAGAATGGTCCACACACGTCTGTGTGAAACCTCTTAAGGATCCCCAAAGCATGGTTCTCCTTTTCTTGAAAGGTGGACTTTACATACTTCCCAATGGTGCAACCCTTGCACTAATCTAACTGAGAAATTGTTCCCATTGGAAGTCTAGTAGATATTTGATGCATGACTTTCAAGGCTCCATGATGAAGATGGCCCAATCATCTGTGCCATAATTCGCCCTCATCTCGGCTCACCACTTTTTCCTCCTTGCCCATCATGGCAGCGCAATCATATACCTCCAGCTTGTAGAGATTCTTAACTCGAATCCCTATCCTCTTTGCTTGACCCGTTGTTTTATGTCGCAGGAAAGCTTTTCCATCGCTAAAAACAACATCATAGCCTCTGTCCTCCAACATTGCGACTGAGACCAAATTTTTCTTCAGACCTAGAACATGCATAACATCTTTCAATTGAAATGGTTTACCTGACTCCCTCTAAAAGGTAATGGTACCAATTCCAGTCGCACTGTATCATCCATCTTCACCCATCTCTATATGCATTTAGAGATCTTTCTCCTCCAAGTCACTGAAAGGTTCCTTATCTCCCGTCATGTGAAAGGAAGCGCCACTATCCAAATACCACACCGATCCCAATGCACTTGACACCATGCATGCGATCAAGGAGAAGTCAAGTTCAAATTGCAAGGAAAGGTTCTACCAACTGCAGCTCCAAGAGCCTTCTTGTTCTTCTTCTTCGCTTACGTAGCTAGTAGAAATATGCCCATGTTTGTGATAGTGGAAAACACTTCACCTTAGACATATTCAGGTTCTTGCCTTTAGACTCTTTTTCGTATCCAAAGCATAATTCTCTTCATCATCATGATTTGATGAAGAGTCATCTCTAGTGTTCCACCTGAACTCCTCTTGCACTAGATCCGACCACAGTCGTTCCCAATCCTACAGTTTTTCCTGTATGTTGACAGAGTCTTCATTATTGTGCCAACTCTTAGGAAGTCCCAAGAGATCCAAGCTCACCAAATCATCATCAGCAACAGTTATTCCCACACTCACCAGCTCATCCTGACATTGGATAAACTTCATGAGATACTTTGGAATGTTGTCGCCCTTTTCCATCTTGATCTTCCTGAGTTTATCTTTGAGCACCAATTTCCTATGATTACTGTTACCTTGGAAAATATCTATCAAAGCCTTTCACATAGCATATGGTGTGGCTTTCCCATGAAGGCTTGAGACAATGTGGTCTCGTACACCTTCCGACAGAATCCTCCTCACCTTTTCCACTTTCTTTTGCCATGCATCAAGTAATGTAACATCTGTCGAAGTTGACTTAGGAACATCACGGTCGATGAATTCCTTCAAGCCATTATCTTTGAGCACAGTCTCCATCCTGTCCTTCCAAGAAATGTAGTTCGAGCTGCCCTCGAGTGCATACTCTAGCCACAAGCCATTGAAATCCATTTTGATGTTTACTCTACTGTAGCACCAAGAAAATATTTCTGCAAATTCGAATTCTTTCCACCAACAAACTCAACTCCTTCTTCAAAATTGCAATCTCCCCGTGCTCTGATACAATTATAAATTTAATACAAAATATGTATTGCTTAGATTCTCTGATCTAAAAATTATATGCCACTTTTAAATACATAATGGCTTCTACAAAATCTTTAATTTAAAACAAAATCTCCAATAGCAACATCATGAAGAAAGATCAATCACACATAACACAGATAATTTACTCCAAGGAAAGCATATAGCTAAAAAACTCACTATCTTCTATTATGTATTGTATCATGGATCATGAAATAATTACATACAAAGTTCCAATCCAAGAGCTCTTAGTACAATAGCTAACTGTCTCACACTGTCATACAAAATTTAGCAAGTTCCTTAGCCAATTTACTGCCTCCACTGTGCAATCCCAGTTGATAGCAATCCCTGAATGAATGGAATCCTTCTTGCCTTGGCTGCACAATCCTCATGGGCACATCCAATGTGTGTGTGGTTGCATGTGTGCAACTGATAATGTCACAACTAATAGTCAATCTGTCCCTTTCACCTACATATCAACTGGGTATCCACTAGATCTCACATGCATGTAGTTAATAGTAGTAAATCTTCAGTTGCATGTGAGACCACTGATTGTGAATTAATTAATAATTAATTCACTTGATCTCTCACTAGTGTATCTTCAATTACAACTAGCACAACTGATTTTAACTCACTTAACTAAGTTAAACTACTTTACAACTCTCATAACTACACTTCCAATTTGTTACAACTTCGAATCACCCAGTTACAACTAAGTCCACTTGCATGTCCCACCAACCAACCACTCAACTCGAAATTCACTTAGCTAACTTATTTTCCACTTCAATTAACTATTTCCAAGTGCTCATTGAGAATAGATTATTGTTTATTGTCTAGCTAATATTAAGGGATAATAATAGCCGACATGCATCTATAAATAGAAATTGCACATACATCTATAAATAGACCTCATCTATAAACATAATTTTCTCATGCATCTATAAATAGACATCCACCTAAAAATAGCTTGTGGCTCCATCCTAATGTAGGTTCATAATTTTCACTAGGATCTTCTTGTTGAATCCCAACAACAGATAAAAACAATAATTTCTTGAATCCAAGTTGGGCTTGAATACTTTCTCTTTCTAGGCTAACTAGTCATGCTTCGGGTCCTTCCTCCAGTGGAGTCTTTGAATGGAACTGATATGAATTGGAGTCGCCAGGTGGATGATTTCAACTTTCTTGTGTCTGGTTTGTTGTCCACCATCAACGACCAGATACCAATCTTGGAAAATACTCAAATCATCTAATTTTTACTAGGGTTTCTGAGTTCTAAAGAAAAACTAAGATTTTTCAATACATGAGTCCCCAATACGGTCGCCATTATGTTATCCCTCCGTAATTTGTAATATTGGCAAGAACAAACGATAGAGGATAGCATCAAACCACTTTGGATTCTAGGACCTAGCCTTCCTAGAATCATAGAGGGCTCTCTCTGTTTTTATGATTTAACTTGACAATTCTAAATGTTGATATTAGGCTAGTTATAGAAATTATGAGGGTTGTTTGTTTTATTGATTGAATGGTTGGACAGATCAGGTTTGCAGAGGCTAATCCATTAGGTTATGGAGTCAATAGGCTGGATTGGCACATCAACGTTCAAGAGAATCACAGGGCAAGCTAACTATTCTAGATGGATCTTTAGAGCAATATGAATTATGAGATGAAAGAAATATTAAGGTTCAGTAGTGACTAAAGAGTAGTTAATAATTCTTTAATCAGAATTCAGTGGAAAACATTTAGATTGTAAATGCAGACAGAATTAATTTTCTCCGACAACAAATATTAATCTAAAATTTCTGATTTACAATTAGATGAACATATGCATAGCGAAGGAAACAATGGAAACATTTAAACAGAGAAATATCACATCACCATTTTCACACAGCTTAAGAATCCTATAAACAGTCTTTGATTATTGATGTCCAGCTGCAAAATTGCAGTGCTCCAATATCGTAGTTCTTAGAATACAGGGGCTAACAATATCCAACCCTTGATAATGAAAATTCTAGCATTATTTTTCTAAGGACTAAGTCGGTTACCCTACCTTACTCGACAACCTTTCATTAATTACAATTTAGTAGAAAATGGACAAGTGTGGCCATGCAAGGCCTGATCAGCCATCACTGACAAAAACATCACCTCTGGAAATAATTTCGGGCAACTATTCATAGATCCAAACACTTCAATGGCTCCTCGGAAGATCAAACAATAAGCTTAGAGGTGGTTGTGATGGTCACGAAGAGGTAACCAGTGGTGGCTCTAAAATCTGGCCCTGCTCTTCAAAAAACCAACATTGGGTAATTAATTTTGGTGCAGCGCTGGCTAATTTTCATGGATTAGTGACTGTGCTGATGTGCTTTGCTGACTTTTCCATTTCTGTCGTTATAACATAACAATATTTGTAAAAACACCTTGCCTGACTCGACCCTTGGTGTCTTTTTCTACCCGAATCCTTTTTTCCATGTTTTAACCTTTTTTCTAAGAAAAACAATGTAAAAAATCAATATACCAGATCTGAAAACCTTTAGATTCTACTCCTAAACTTTATCGCATCCGTGGAAATATCGCATATCGCACATTTTAGAGTTTATGATATGTGGAATGGAATCGGTAATGCGATGCGAAGTACGGAGATGACGTGGCGGGATGGTGATGATGTGGAGCAATGGAATGGGAATGATAGCAAAGAAATGGCATATTATCGGTGGGCGGAGCATTATGATGGTGCGAAACTGCATCACAAAATTGCAATTGGAACATGATAGGCTTCGGGAATATGATTTAAAATTTAAATTTTGCGAATTGGGATGGAGCAAAAATTTATAATATGCACGATGCGATCTCGCATATCGGCGATTGAAAAATATAAAGGTTGGTGGAGATGGAAAAGTTATTTCCTGCAAAATGCGATGAGCGCAACGTTAAGATCCATGCGATGCAATATCGCACATCGGTGATCACAAAATTTAACCTTTGGCAGAAAATGGAATATGTTATAATTTTCGATTTCAGATGTGGTATTCATTGTGAAGTTCGATGGATGGTGGGGCCAATTGCATCGCAAATCGCAATCGGGACTTAAAATTTAAGTGGAAAAATGTGCGAAGTGCGATCTGCGGGAACTTAAGAGTCGGGGAGTGTGAAACGGCGGAAGGTAAGGAATAAGGTGGAACCAAGGTTTGCATGCGGTTACGATAATGCGGTAAGGTATGATGGGTCCCACTTCATCGCATCGGCAGAAAAATAAGATTTGGCATAAGTCATAAGAGGTAAGGTTTAAAAATTTGTAGGTTGCGAAGTGTGGGAAAGAGGTAAGGTTTATGTTGTATAACATGGCTACTAGTGGGTGGGGTGGAGCTATAACAATAGAATTTTAGAATTTTAATATAAGTGTGGTTTATAAAGTAATAAGTCCAAAACAGTCTTGGGGTTTAAATGGGATTCAAAGCATTGGAGTTTAGAGTTTGGAAAAATGAAAGGTAAGAAGAGGGTGGATGGAATGAATGAGGGCAACAACACTTTCCTCTTTCAATTGAACTAAAAGGCAGATAGATTCATCTGATGCTCTTGATAGTCTGGATCTCCCTTTCTTTCTCTGAAAATAAATGATAGCCATGGAATATTATTTTCAGTATGAAAAATATAAGCAATAATCAGTCACCTGGTGATACTTTAAATTACAGGGTTTTAACAAGACAAAGAAGGTGAAACCATAAACTGAGGAGTACAAGAGCACCTAGAGGTAGCATAAATAAAATCCTACAAAAAAGAAATATAAAATAACTTAAAATCCAACTGGAAACATCTATAGAAAAAAGATAAAAACTCTAAAATAAATGAGTTATTATTGAGGATAGAGATACATGGGGTAGTGAAATACCAATGAAACCAAACTGCTTTCCAATCGATACAAAAAAATGTTAGAAAATACAAGAAAAATTAAACAATGATAGAGAAATAATAGTATTGAACCTACTAACAAGAAATTTCAATGCAAAACCTCAGAGCCTCTTTTGTCACATTTGATTTTCAGTTTCCAAGATCACAATGGTGTAGAACCCCAGTCCTCTAAATCCAATAAGGAAATAGTACCCCAAATATTTATTTACCAATAGTAGCAAGAGACTTAGGTTTGTTCTTGGAATTGTTGGATGAAAATGAACTAAAATGTCCCATAAATTTAAGTAAGAAGATTTTTGAAGGACAATTGTAGATGTTGGAACTCGACACCCTTCTATTATGATTGTGAGTAGAACCAATTTTCAAGTGCATTAATTGATACCATACTGATTTTCCCCTATTGAGGTTTCCCCTTAACTATACATTTCCAACATAGAATCATGAATAGTTTCATTTTTCGAGTTATCATGAGCCAATAGTCCAACTCTACTATTCTTTATTATGCATGTAGGTATAAGTTCATTTAGTCATTGTACTAGGCTTAATACAATGATGCATATGTGAATGTTGTTCCCACCCACTATATATATAATCTCCATATGCATCTAACAATTATTATATAATTTGTCAAATATATAACAAATAATATTTTTTTAAATAAAAATAATAATTAAATTTATTATGTTATTATAATATTATTAATAATTAAAATATGATTTCAAAAGATAAAATTCTAATTTATTTAAACATAATCCCATCATATAAAATTTCAGCATAGAAATATTACAATGTTATAATTCATTTATTATAATAGATTATCTAAGAAAAATAAAAGGAAAATAATGTCAACCACATATGACCTCATACAAAAAAATCAATAATGAGAGACATGATTTTTAGAGAAACTTTTGTTGACCTCATAAAGAAAATCAATAATCATAAACATGTCTTTTTAAGGGAAACTATTGTTTTAAAAGGGAAAAGAAAGGAGATTTATTCCAAATATATCTATGTAATTCATTGAGACTCTCTTAAAAGATGTGAAAAAAATCAATTTGAAATACCATCCTAATGTCCATTCGAGATTCCGCGTACATATGTAATGGTTATAGAATAAAGTTAAAACTTGAGTTTGCTCCTTACCTATACGATTCCAAAATCTACCATCGACATAAGCGAGCATTTCAACAATCATGTAAACCAAATCTTATACCCTATTGTAGAAAGAAAACCATCATTTGAAAAATAATCTAAACCAACTTTATTAAAATCTTTTACCCTCTTGTGAAAAGCAAACAATCAATGAAAAAAATAAAAGAAATTAATAAATGGCATTAAAAAAAAACTTTCCCAATGATGTGTTGAAAATTAAAACAACCTTAAAAGAACAATTAAGAAAAATAGATATATAGCACTAAAATCCCTACCTATTAATAATCATGTTTTCGAAACTTTTCAATCCAATATTTTGTTTGGGAGGTATTTTATCCCATAAACAACAAGGGTAACCAAAGAAATATGTTATCACAAATAATAAATGAGAAACAGCAGCCATGTAACAAATGAAGGTTAAAACGTAAAAAAACAAAGTGTACAAACTAGGCATAAATATATAAATAAATTAATAGAAACCCACATAAAATTAGAAATAGTTTTATCACAAATTTATCTTGGTAGTGTGGTTTAGTAATAAGCAATAAGGTGATCAGGCATATTAATTTGCTTAGACGTGTGTGGTTTAGTAATAAGCAATAAGGTGATCGTGCATGTCATATATTAACCCTCGAAGATCATTGTTCTTAATCTATGAGAAAGAAAGGAGTAATGTGAAACATGTTTTTAATGTTCACAAGTTAAAAATAGCTTATGG
>JAXQQM020090908.1:0-36941 GCA_034641835.2 Pinus albicaulis | reverse complement strand
TGGTGGAATTCGATAGCTAAGGGCAAGATTGAGTAATTCAGGCCATTGGGAGTGGAGTAAAAAAAAATGGCTTCACTAGATTAAGTTTATCAACGAAAGATGGTTTTACAGGGCAAGATAGTCAAACATGGAAACAATTATAAATCTTAAAAGAATGAAATGGATTTAAAATGGATGAAAGGAAATTAAGAATCTTTCAACACATTCAAAGAGAGAAAAATGAGTGATTATCAATAAAGAGCATTTAAGTATTCTTTACTAAATAATCAAAATGCTTAAACTAGTAAAACAAGAGCAATTAAGAATTCATTGTTTATAACTAGTTTAGAAGAAAACATTTAGAATAATAATGATTAAAACCAGATTACACTTAAGTACCTTCTGATTTACTCCTTTTCATTAATTATTCAGAAATGAAACATAGTGATATAATAAACAGATATAAAAACTTAAAACATAGGATAGAAATGACTTATTGATCCGTAGTTTGACACATGAATCCTGTAAAAAGTCTCTAGCATCAATTCATCATCCAGCAAGCCACAAAGAAATTTCTCCAACATCACTTTATTCCGAAAAAGTCAATGTTACTGCAAAGTATATGAATCCACACTTACTACTCCAATTGATGGAGTATTTATACAAAAAATCATACAAAATATCTCATATCAAATTGAGATATTATCTAGGATAACTAATAAGTATTTTACAACAATATAGAGACATATGGTCTCGTAGATAAGAAAAATGATAATTGATGTTGTGTTGTTTCCTTCTTTTAAGAATGTGCTGGAGGCAGGCCCTATATCTTGGCTTGCTCGTGTCCTCTTCAGTAATTCTATGTTGATTATTTCGTTTCACTAATACTCTTTAACTGCTCTGATACTCTTTGACCTTTGTTCATCTTTTTATCCTTTTTATCATGATATACTGTGGTAAATAGGAAAAAATTTATGTAAGGATAATTTCTTACAAAAGTTCCATCATTTCTTCCCACCATTGAACTTCTGGCACTGTGGTCCTTTGCAAATTTCTTAGTGTTTCATCAGCCTCAGTATACCTGAAGAAATTAGGCTGATTTGGGAACAAATGATTTACTTCATGCTCAAGATAAAATAAATTCTCCAATCTATCATGAAGTTTTTTCCCTGGAGGCAATGTTGTTGTTGATGAACTGGTTGAAGAACTAGCTTGATTATCAGCATATTTGTCCAATTTTTCAACATAACTATCAAGGTCCATTAGCTTATCTTCTGCAACTATAGGACTGGGAAATCCTCTATTTAACAAAATATTCAATCTTTCTCTGAAGGAAATGATTTCTTCTTGCATATCTGAGCACCTTCGTTCTAAATTTTGTACCAGAGTTCTTTTAGTAAAAACTCTCTTTATTTCTAGAATTGTTCCGGTCCTGTCCTGAATACCAATTTCTGCAAGTTGATTCTTAGTCTGAGTATTCAAAAAATGTATAAGTCTATTGGCCTCTTCTGGCATATTTCCCAACTCTTGTCTTAATCTCTCAATCTCATCCAGAGCCAATTTAACTAAGTTATTCTGTTCATCCATTATTTGAATTGAGGACCAAACATCCTTTATTGATTGAATGATATTATCCCAAAGAATTTCATTTATTTCTTTTAAAGGTTTCTCCAATGTGAGATCATTTTCCAATGCTTTGATTGTTTTTTCTAATTTGTTCACTTCTCTTGTTTTATCAGCAACACTCATTTTTGAAAGATCATATTTATGTTCTAGAGTGGCCAATTGTTCCTTTTTTTTTTGAAGCTCTATGGCCTGAAGTTTCATATCTTCCACTGACTTTGTTAATTCATTAGTGTTCAAATTTGCAGTGTTGCTCTATGACAATTCTACTAGCTGACCTGTTGTTGTTGTACCTGTCACTACTCCTGCTATAGATACTGGAATATTTTCCTTCTTATCTTTTAATGCATTCTCAGGCTCTTTTTCAGTTGTAGTAAGTTGCTCATTCAATTTTAAGAGCAAATCCATTAGTTCTTCCTCAGAATTTTGTTTGATGATTTTTACAGTATGTGGATGTCTTGAGGCCGGTAACTTTAATTGTTTTCTCAAAACTGCAATACATCATCTTTTCTCTTGATCAAAGCTTCAATACCTTTCACATCTTTAGGATTATGACCCAAACCAATGATTATTTCCTCTAAATTTTTTATTCTATTATCCTTAGCCTGGGAGGAGGCTTTTTCAAGCTGCAACTGTGTATTAGTATTATCCAAAGAATCTTGCAACTTATGGGTCATCATTGATTTATTCGTCAGAGTAGAATAAATCATCTCACATGTTTGCTTGTGTAGCTCAATTTGATATAAAGGATGGATATCCTTTGCTAAGACTTCAAAATTAGTCCTAACGTAATCTGCAGCTGTCTGAGGCTGCTGCACCTTGGCCTTGAAATGGCTCATTAACATCTTACCCTGTTGGATGTCATAAGCTGACATCAATCTTTCTTGATTTTTCGGAGCCATCTTCAAATATTGGTTGTACACTTGAAGTCTAAGTGGATCGTTCCTGGCCTTTATATTGGTGAATGTTCTTTTGATGTCCCAGGCAGTTTTTATTGGAGGTTTGAAAGAAGATATTTCTGCACTTTGTTGCCTCTGTATTCCCTGTTTTTGAAAATTAGTGGATGTCCCACTACCTGTATCTGTTTGCTTATTGTCTTCTCTTCCCTGGCTGTCAGGGATTTCCTTAAATGATTCATCCTCTGGAAGGGGAGTTAATTTCTACCTTTTAACATCTTGTTGTTCAGAAGAGCCACCAATAGGAGTAGTTGTTTCAGCCTCTCTCTTTTTTCCCTTTTCTATATTCAGAGGAGTTTGTAAAATAGAAATTTATGGCTCACTGATCTGAGTAGGAGGAATTTGTCCTTGACCTTGTTCTTTAGAAGTCTCTGGTTGCTCTGTCATTATGAAATTTTCAATTATTTGTATATGAGGCTCCTTTTCTTTTCCTTTAGATTCTACTGCTACTGTACTAATCTCTTGCAAATTTTGTTGTAAAGTCCTGGTTGAAGAAGATCCCTGCACCTGTCCAAAATATTCTAGGTCAAGTATATTTTCAAGATCTTTCATTACATTTTCAACATTGACCTGCTCACTATCTTTTTCAACCAATGTCCCTTCTGTCCATTCATCCATATTAGCATATTGTTCTATTTCTGGGATTCTTTGATGGATGTATGGTGACATTTTATTTTTCATTCTTCTATCACAGATAAAGTTGTTTGGATCATAAGGCACCTAGTAGAAACTCTTTTGTAGTCTGAGATAGTCTTCTAAAATCCTTTCGGCTTCCTTTCCAGCTTCCCTAGAGTTACAAATGAAGAGACCTAATTGGCTCTTGATCCCGAGTTGAGCCTTTTTCTTTGCATTGCAAAAATGAATTATATCTGAATTATTCATCTGCCTGAAATATTCTAATGCAAAGAGTCTCATTGGGACATACTTGGGCAGTTTGAATGGGCATAATTCACATCCATATATCCTGATCTCTGTGTAGTTTTAAAATAGGTACCATTCACCTATCTTGTAATGCTTTGAGAGCTGAAGGATTTTCTTTATTTCATTGTTAATTCTAGGAGGAGAGACTCCTGTCAACAAGGTAGTTGCAGGATGAACAAAAAGGTCGACAAACTCATTATAGGAATAAGGAGAATCAGAGGAATTGTGAGTAATGGCAGACCAAAAGATGACTGACCTAGGATTCTCTTTGGCATCAAGTTTCTTAACATAAAAAGGGAAATTTTCTGACTGAAAGTAAATCATGAGATGATACATGATAGAAGAATACTTAAATACTCTCTCATTCTCAAATCTCATGAACTGATCATGGATTTTGTCAGCAATATAAGATGCAAAATCGTACTTGACAGCAGGAGGCTGTCCAGGGGTAAAAATGGATAAAAATACTAGGGTTAAGTGATAAACATACTCACTAGTGTTGAAGCCCATTATGGAAGATATCATGTCTAAAATAACTCTACCCTCATCAGTAAAGAAAGTATAACCATAAGGGGGAGGGTTTTTAGGCTGATGCTCTGGTAACATGAAGGTTTGGCATAGGCGGTTTAACTCTTCATGAGATAACTTAGTAGATTTCTCAAGTAATTCAACCATGGACAGGGGAGTGAGAGCTTGACCAGGTTGGAATTGTAGCATTTCATTTATGGACTGAGCAGTTATTGGGAAAAGGACATTTTGACTTGGGGATAAAACTGCTCGTTGGTTGGGATCATAATTTGCGTAGCAATAATGGATTAACTCAGGAAAAATATGGACTAAGGGGAGAAGGTACATAGGAAGATTTGATTCCCAAAGTCCAAAGATGTCAGAACCATTCAAATAATTGTCTCTTCAACGGAAAAATATTCGAAGAGGATTCTCACTGAGAAGAAAGTCCTTAATTTGAAAATCCATATCGGCTAAAGGCAAATAATCCAAGTCCTTGTGAGGGGCATTGATGGGCATGACATTCAGAGCTACAGGAACTTCCATTTCTGGTTCTTGTGGATTCAGAAATGAAATTTTGGGGTTTTTGTGGAAGAGGGGCACAATTACCAGTTTTGGGAATATAATTGTAGTTTTGGGAACAAAAAAGACCAAACTGAACTTATTTTCAGACCTTAGTGCAGAATTAAAACTAAAACAAAGATTTTTTACAGAGTTTAGTGGGGAATTAGAATAAATACTTGTTTACGGGAAATGAAACGTGTTTAAACAGGTGCTGGTTATGACAGAAGAACCCTAAAATACTCGGCTTCAATTCTCTTCAGGAAGGTAACGGTCAGCAAGCGTTAACAATTGGTTTTTGATTTTTTTTGCATGGAAGACTGGCTAGCGCACGGAACAATGAAAATGACATAGACGCAATTTTTTTTATTTACAAAGTCAAAAGGGTGGCGGGTTTTGATTGATGATGTCATCATGTACGATGGTTTCGTCACAGAGGGATAGGAGCGGATCTTTGTTTGGGCCACTCGCGCAGTGGAAATCCAGACCCGAAAAATATTAGGGCGAATTTGATAAGAAATTCGCGTCACAACTCTCCCTCCGTACGCCAGCCCAACTTCAGACTCGAAAAAGATTAGGGCGGAATTCATTTGGTTTTCGCGTCATAAAATTGGTCGATGTCAGCAGGCTATTTTGGAACGCGAATTTGGTTTGAATTATGGTTTATCGCTGTTTGAAGTCCGACGGGCTCGACTTAAGAAAAATTTTGTTTGATCCCATCTTATAAAATTTGTGTTGGTTTTCTTTGATAATACACATATTTATAATAAATCATGGGAATACCACACTAGTAAACATGTGGAAAAGTTATATAAATTATTGAGAACAATCATTTTTATGTAAAAATATCCAAATGTGTTTTTGGGAAATAAGAATTCAAGTATTTGGTTCATATTGTTTTAAAGGAAGGAGTGAAGTTGGAGCCTCAAAAGATGCAAGCTATTACAAAATGACCTATTCCTAAGAAAATCAAGGTTCTTAGAAGATTTTTTAGACTTACGTGATATTATTGATCATTTGTTAAGAATTATGCATGCATTTCAAGTCCACTCACATATCTCTTGAAGAAAATATCATTTATATGGAATGATGAGGCTACTTTGGCGTTCTCTCTTTTAATGGATGCCATGTCTTCTACACCAACATCGGTTGCACCTACTTTTGGTAAAACATTCATAGTAGAGTGTGAGGCACTAGGACAAGGAATTTATGTAACATTGACACAATAAGGGATATCATTGGCTTTTAGAAGCAAGGAATTCAAAGAAAATATTTGGTGAAATCTACGTATGAAAAATAAATGGAAGCAATATTACATGCAATAAAAAATGGGGATAGTATATCATTGGGAGGTACTTTAAAGTCAAGATATACCATGATAGCATAAATTATTTTTTGAAGCTATGGATTTCATTGGAATATTAACAAAAATGAGGAGAAAAAATGCAAAGTTTTAATTTTGAGATAATCTGCAAAAAGGGTAAGGAAAATTTAGTACATGATGCTCTTTCTAAAATAGAAGAGGCCTCAAATTTATATCCAATTACATTTTCTATTCCTAGGTGGCTAGAAGAAGATTGCCATAATGGAAAAATGAAAATAGTACTAAACAAAAACTAAAATTTATAAAGGATGGGATGAACTCTATGGAGCATTGGGAGTGAAAGAGAGATATACTTTGGTGCAAATGTAGAATATTTTTATGCACGCAAGCATATTTGAATAAAGAAATATTAAGGGAGTCCCATGTCTCTCTGATGGTAGGACGCAGGGTTCCTTAAAACATCTCAAAGGATCAAAAAATATATTTTTGGAAGGAATGAAGAAAGATATTCAAAATTTTGTAAGAGAATGTCAGGTTTGCATAATAAATAAAAGAGAGATAGTAAAATATCTAGGGTTACTTCAACCATTCCACATACATATTCAAAGACTAGAAGATATATCAATAGAATTTATTACAGGGTTACTAAAATATAAAGGTAAGTATTAAATTTTTGTGGTCATTTATATAGACAAATTTTGTAGATTTTTTTTGTAGAGCTCAAAGTACATAAACAAAAAGCCAAGTGGCAGAAGTGTCCATGAAAGAAATTCATAGTCTTCATGGTTTTCCTAAAGTAATAGTAACAAGAAACTTTTGGAAATAATTATTTAATATGAGTGGAGAAACACTAGCTGCCATGAGTTCTACAGATCAAACACAATCAAATGGTCAAACAAAAATAGTTAACAAATGTTTTGAAGGTTATCTACACTGTTACTCTTTAGAAAAGAAATCTTAATGGATGAATTGGGTTCCTCAAGGAAGAATGGTAATATGATACTATCATACTACCTATCACACATATACTAAAATTTCCCCATTTAAGGCCCTTTATGGATATCCAACTCCTAGTATCTCATACTTTTTGCAAGATAAGTCCAAAGTATAGGAAACATAGTCACATATGGAAAATACTAAAGAAACTTTGAAAATTATTATGGAAAACCTTCAAATGACATGAAAAATGATAAAACAACAAGGGGAACAACATTGAAGTGAAAGATAATTTGAGGAGGGTAATTGGGTATTTTTAGATTATAGCATTATAAGCAATCTTCATTCAAGAAAAAGAAGAATAAAGAATTAGCTCAAAAATGCAATGTGGAAAAATTCGAAGTCGGGATTAAATAGGCAAGGGTCCAAAAGTTGAAATACTCGATAAAGTTGGGAGCTTTTTGAAAAAGTCGGCAAAACTAAAAAATTACAAAAATATTCATTTTTGGAAAAAATCTTGATTTTTTCAAAAAAAATTAAAAAATTATTAAAGAAACTACCTCACTCAAGATTTTTTTGAAAGATTCGGCAAAAAGGTAGGACTTCGAGGATAAAATCACGACTTTTTCAGGGATGAAAAAGTCGGCAAAAAGTCGGCCAATAAAGTCGGCTCCGGGAAAAATTTGGGATTTTTTCAAAAAGTCGAGACTTTTTGCCGACTTTTTCCACACTGCAAAACTGTTATGGCCCTAAATAATTATTCATAGGATTGCACAAGTTGTATAGAAGTTATATTTTCCTTCTTCTTGCATTCATAAGTTTTTTCATGTATCTTTCCTAAAAAAGGTTTTGGGAAAAAATATGCCAATGTAAATAGAACTTCCAAAATTAGATGAAGAATGAAAGTTGATTCTTGAACCACAAAAAGTTATAGATAAACATTCTGTATCTCTTTGACATATAACCATTATGAAGTACCTAATCAAGTGGAAGAATATTCCTCTAGAAGAAGCTACATGGTAAAATGATCAATTCGTGATGAAATACCCACGGCTAAAGGGTTTGTTTGAAGTTTTGACAAAGGTTTTGTTATATGTTTTATATAACGCGCAGCGGAATAGTTTTATTGTTTGTTAAGGTCCCACACAGTGATCAAATTTGAAGGGCAGGTCCGAATTTCAATTAGAAGGGCATATATCTATGTCGCCCTTCCATAATGAAAAGCTTTTAAAAAAAAAACTTTTCAATTGACCACAATAAATTATTTTTACATTTCATTTTCAGAAAGACAAAACCATCAATCTTTATATTAATAAAAGACTGTTACATATACAACAATGAAGAAGGCTCCATCTTTCATTGCTTAAATATATCATTGGAAATGTCAACATAAGTCTTGAAGACACTATTATAAGAATTTGGATACATACCACCGGGATATAGGAGATTCTTATGTGTCAGATTGTGTAATGCAATTTTGACTTTTTCTCACAAGGAGCAGCAGCATGGAGGTCTGGATTTTTCTTATAGAACTTTTTTATTATTATTTGAAACATTGTTTATAGATATGAATACAACAATGAAATTATGAGCATGGTGGACAATTAGTCAAGCTCATGATGCCAAACCATGATGATGTAAGTTTGGAAATTAACATTTTTACATGTTAAAGACAAATAGTCAAAATCACTGACAACTTAGTATGCCATAATTAATAGTCATTCCCTGTTCACTTTTGTTAATAGGTTTATGTCATACGATGATGCAGGGGCATTAGGCACTAGCCAAAAATGTAGGAGGTTTTGTCCACATGTTGTGGCTAGGAGGGTTCAAAAACATTTGAGTTGTAACAACTAGGTGTCAATACCTCAGTTGACTGTATTACTTAGACTAGTTAGAGTAGTAGGAGTCGAACAATTTCAGTTAGTTGAATTATTATAATTAGACCTTTTGATTTCTAGAACGGTCCTCTCAGATAAACCGAAGAGCCATATGTTATGTATATAAATTGTAATTCCTCGGATGAATAAAAGTAGAGAGGGAAGAGGAGAGTAGAGAGGGGATTTCTGCAATAAACCTCTGTGTGTGAACAATTATTTCCAGTTAAATTATTTCCAAGCTTAGTTGCCATTGAATTATCTCTAACTGCTAATTGTGAAGAATTGTTTAACTGTGAGGCAATTGGGTACTGATAATTCCATTCTTTTGTCTTTGAATTCCCGTAAATTGTTGGATAACCCTGTGAACTCACCCCACCCGAAGGCAAGGTTTGTGTAGAGAACTGGGGTCGTGAACACTGTTAAAATATAAAAATCCCACTTAATAAAGAGACAATATTGTTGTGCTTTCGGAACCTGACCCGAGGATTGGACATGAGTAAACAAACAAAAGGATAGCGGAACCAGACTTGCACCCGTGGTCAAGCCCTATACCAAAACCACGAGCGGAATCAAAAAAGCGGGTTGCCCATATCGCACCGCTTTTGCGGAGTAGGCGGTATTTCTTATTCGCGAGCGATTCCATAGGGAATGCGACATGTGGCGAAGTGACCCTCGAAAAACCACCGTTTAACCCATGCCATCGCACGTTAAAGCCCGACGTTGGAAGCCGAGCGAAATTGCCAAGAGTCGTTGATTTGGAGAAGGGCCATCGGACGGTGGTCACACGTTGAACTTTCCCGGAGGTTAACTAAGGTGTGCGGAGGATAGCCAGGTACGATATGAGTGTTTGATTGGTTATTGATATATATAGTTGGGGCCGGAGTATAATGAAATTGTTTAATTAAACGATTGGTGGATAATTAGCATAAGTCTGGAGCGTGATTATTGTAAGTCTGGGTGGTGAAATATAGAGCCGAAAGTTCATTACAAGTTATTTATTTAAAAAGAAATGTGGAGTATAAATACAAAGTGTTGAAAGTTAAACATTGGTTATAAGGCTTGGAGATAATATAAAGTCGGGAATATAAATTAAAGTCCAACCATTGTGGATAGTATTTATTTATCAAATTCTAAAAATTTGATAAATAAACCCGAAGAAAGAAGAAGTCAATTAAGACTCAGGCTAGAGGAAAAGAACGGGGTAAACCAAGGGAAAATGCTGACAGAGTGATTGTAGACACACCAGCTCTCCTTAGGGGTCCAATTTCAGTTTTGTTGTGTCACATGATGATCTCTCTTCTCTGGCATTTACTTGTATTGAAGATCACTATTCTAGGAATAAGGAGTTATTTTCTCCAAAAATAACCCTAGCCAAACATTGACAATGCATCGAGGATATCTTTCTATGCTTCATAAGTACATATGTTCTACTTCTAAATCATGTCTTGGAAGTGGTTGTTTTGCTGGAAATTATTCACCAGTTGGTTTCATGCCAAAGTCTTTTTCTCATTTTCAGCATCCAATACATGAAAAAGATAATGGTTTAAAACAACATAAATATTTGAAATTTTGCAAGAATTGTCTGGCACACTTTGAATATGAATTTTGAAGTCAAGTGCATGATGCTGTACAGGATCAAGTGTCATTTTGAATACCAAATGTTTCACAAGAAACTTCTCAACATGCTACCCTGCAGTAAGGATTAAATGACAATATTGCATCAACTATTTCCATAATAAAAGTGCACCTCAGCCATAAGACTAAACAACTACAAATGTTGTAGATCTAACAATACCACACAATCAAATGTATTCCACAAGGCCAATACTGTATGAAAAATGAAAAGGAGTTTGCAACCAAAAATACCTTAGGCAACTAATTCAATTAGATACACCAAACCATTAGCAAAAAGGAAAACCAGCCTACTTGGACCCAATATTTTCAACTGGGTCCTCTAATTCAACCAATAAAAAGGCCAAAACCATAGCATTGAGATACATTTCATTACACTGTCAATAACAATAAAATTTGACTCAGCCATAACCCTTTACTTTTATTGTTGTGAAAAGCTTTATGCATTACTCTAATGTGGCTAGTCCATAGGCCAAGTAGACCACTGGGTAACAAATATGTTTCCTTTCACCTTTTAGTTTTCAAATTATGCCTACCAAATCTAAGACATTTAAGAGGGGGAACTAATACAACGTTAAAAAGAAAACCAAAGCACACATCTACAAATTACCTCCTTAGCTACTGTCACACCATCATTAACTATTTTCGGAGAACCATGCTTGCTCTCCAAGACAACATTTTTCCTTTCACCCCAAGGGTGACTCCAACAAGATCAACAAGTTTGTTCACACCGCCTGCAAGACAAATTGACAATGCTTTCGGTAAGTGTGCAATTGAATGCCAGACCATATGCCAAAAAAACCCTCCATGAAAAATTAAAATAACACATTAAAATCGAATATAAGTGGACAAGGAAAGATCCACCACAGTGAAGTTTCACGTGCAGGTGACCTTCCTTTAAACATAATTTTTTCTCTGACCTGCAATTTTTTTGTCACTAAACCATCCTTGTTGAAGTACAACTCCTTTTCCATAGCTCTTGTATTAACTACCTTTGACAATGCTTTCGGTAAGTGTGCAATTGAATGCCAGACCATATGCCAAAACAAACCTCCATGAAAAATTAAAATAACACATTAAAATTGAATATAAGTGGACAAGGAAAGATCCACCGCAGTGAAGTTTCACGTGCAGGTGACCTTCCTTTAAACATAATTTTTTCTCCGACCTACAATTTTTTTGTCACTGAGCCATCCTTGTTTAAGTACAACTCCTTCTCCATATCTCTTGTATTAACTACCTTCTCTCTGTCGCGTAATCTCAGAGTCCCTCTTCTACTTGAGCGATTAAAGGAAATGGGTGAAAAAACTGAAAGAGACGATAATTGTCTGCCATAATTATCAAACATTGCACCCAACTTCTTCCCCTTTCCATTGTTACCCAATGAGGTAGATGTGGAAATTGTTGTCATACTTCCCAAAGAAGAGGCCATCTTCTCTTATGCTGAATATAGAATTAGAAGATCTTCATATTAGTATGAACCTTAAAAAACATGACTCCCATTGCTAAAAACCACTTTTAAGTTGTAACAAGAAAACTAAACAACTATCGCAACTTTTGGAGCATTAAGAGAGAAAAAACCAAAGAGAAATACAACCACAATCCTCATTTTAATGAGACCGGACTATATATTTGCATTAAGATAATAGAAAGAAATCACGACTATATTAAGGCTAGCACAAAACAATCTTTAACCAGTGTCTCTCGCGGCCTTCAAGTTGCCATGCTAGAGGTTGCATATTTTTAATTTAAATTCTTGACCTCTCGTGCCCATCTATGAATGCATCCAATGGGATATCTACATAAAATGCTCCTTTATATCCCCAAAAAAAAATTCCCTACTACAAGAGCACTAGTATTGATGGATCACCCCACACCATCCCACCTACTAGAAACGGTGAAAAAGGAAACCCGAGAAAACTTCTGAAATATCTCAAGATGACTATATGGGTGGTTCTTATGAATCAACCAACCATTCAAAACATGCTCATCAATCCAAACCATGAGTATTATGTGACGATATTCAAGCAGGCACTGAATCGAATTTCTGAAGCTATGTTAGAGAAACCCTAAACTCTCATTGAAAATAGGTGAAATGTGGCACCACTCAGAGATTGACATGTGCCAATTGGTACAAGTGGTATACAATTGGAATGCTCAAACAACGAGGTGATGCAGGAATGACATGAGGGAGAAAATATCAGAAAAGCCCCAAATCTGGAGAACTAAAGCTCATCACCAACCCGAGATTGACAACTTTACATGATGTAACCTATGAAATCGTAAATGGAGAAATCATAGTAACAATAAAGTAACCTATGTAACAATAAAGTCGAATTCATCCTGGGAGTGGTAATGGGAGAAATCATAGTGAACAACCGGAAACATGCAGAGTTGCTTACAATCAAATAGATGAAAAAACACATACAAAAAACCTAGATAATAATCATGAACAAGCTTAATATTGAATTATGAACTGTAAAGGAACTTAAAAAATGTGACATTACGAACCTGGTCAAGCGCACAAGCAAAAATATCCTGGACATGACCCTGGTTGACAAGTTGTATTGCTCATGATGCAAGAGGATTTGTACCTGCACCGCCAAGTCAATCAAAATCCATCATTATCTATACAATAAATACAAGTAATTGATGTAGTATTTTTTACTCTAAGATGCATTCTTATGATAATGTTAGAACATATGTTGAAAATGTCAAAACATACCTGAATAAGATCCTCTTCGTTTCAAGAACAATTTATTGGAGTCGCATGAACTTGGAACAAGCCTCCCACGATCTGAAAGAGTAGCAACTAAGTCAACAGTGACTTTTTTGTTGCTACGCTGGATCAAGGGAGGTTTGCTCGAAGATTAAATCGCTCCAATAAATTATTCTCTACTAAACAGGGCCAACCACGTGAAGGTGGAAGCTCTTATGGCCCCTCCCCCCCCCCTCACATCACTCTCAATTCCCCAATACCCAATCTATATTTCATTTTTTACTTTCATGAGCATAAAAAAAAATATTCAATAACTAATAAAAAAACAATTCAACAAAAAGTACACAAGGAAACATTGCAATTAATGTTTGACATAAAAATAGTATGATAAATGAGTTTTTTATATAACGTAAAAAACGTTCCAAGTATGGTAACGTTTGTCTTATAATAATACAATATTTTACATTATCAAATTTTCTTTTTCTTCTTCCTATTTCTAAAGCTCCTAATTACATCATCAATATCATCATGCTCTGCTCCTGTTTCCTGCCTTTCGACCCGCACTGCTGACCTAGTTGTGTAGTCACGATGTCTGGTCTCATCCAGTGATGGGGCATCGCCTACAAAAACAAATAATATTAAATTTTTATTGTCAGTTTTTAAATATCATTGAACTATTTTGGTAATATTAATAAAAAAAATTGCAATGAGATTATTTACCTGGTGCACCAGTTGTCGGCGCTGACCTAGTTGCGTAGTCACGACGTCTGGTCTCATCCAGTGACGGGGCATCGCCTACAAAAACAGATAATATTAAATTTTAATTGTCAATTTTTAAATATCATTGAACTAGTTCGGTAATACTAATAAAAAAAATTGCAATGATATTATTTACCTGGTGCACCAGTTGTCGGCGCTGACCTAGTTGCGTAGTCATGATGTCTAGTCTCATCCAGTGATGGGGCATCACCTACAAAAACAAATTATATTAAATTTTAATAGTCAGTTTTTAAATATCATTGAACTAGTTCGGTAATAGTAATAAAAAAAATTGCAATGAGATTATTTACCTGGTGCATCAGTTGTCATCGCTGACCTAGTTGCGTAGTCACGATGTCTGGTCTCATCCAGTGACGGGGCATCGCCTACAAAAACAGATAATATTAAATTTTAATTGTCAGTTTTTAAATAACATTGAACTAGTTCGGTAATATTAATAAAAAAAATTGCAATGAGATTATTTACCTGGTGCACCAGTTGTCGCCGCTGACCTAGTTGCGTAGTCACGATGTCTGGTCTCATCCAGTGACGGGGCATCACCTACAAAAACAGATAATATTAAATTTTAATTGTCAGCTTTTAAATATCATTGAACTAGTTCGGTAATATTAATAAAAAAAATTGCAATGAGATTATTTACCTGGTGCACCAGTTGTCGTCGTTGGGACTGTTGCCCTGTCTTCCTCTCTGGTGGTAAGATCCTCAAGGGAAACTTTCTCTGTCATTTAAACAAAAAACGTTATAAGGACAACCATCAACGTATAATTAGAAAAAATTATAAGTGCAAATTAATTACCGTCACGGCCCTCACTGATAGTAGCATTGTCAGCCTGGTCCCTACTACAATGATCAGGTTGCACGTGAGGATCATCTACATTTGGCTCTAAAACTGGGTTATTTGCGTCGTCGGTAGTGTTTCTCCACTGATTTAAACAAAGTTGTTAGACATTAAATTTATGGATGAAAAAAAACATATTGAAAGGTTAATGTTTTACCTTATCAGGCATTATGGATCTTGGGACCTGCCCCAAGCTTATGCGACGTTCAACTATGGCTTGATAGCCGAAATGGAAAGCGATATTTTTATCTTCCTATGTAGTTTATGTTCCGAAGTCATCACCCTAAATTACATATGATTGTTTATTTTTAATCATATTTGATAGGATTACAAAAATGTTGGAAGGCGATACAATTAATTATAAGATGTTTAGCTACTTAATTACAATTCTTGCGGCCAATTTCAAGTAGCCGCCCTGGCCTAGCTTGTGATGGCCCCCTTTTTCAATACTAGATTTGGTTTCCTTTGAGGTGTCAGGCAACCTAGCATCAAAACATTAAAGTCAGATATGACGTAGCACACTTTTATTTTAGACATAGAGAAAATTAAAGCTATTGAATTAAAGTTGTAATTTACCTTGCGGGTCCAGTTGGCATTTTTCCTTCTTTCTTTCCCTTTTCTCTTTTCCGTCATGGATGAGTGCTCTCCACTCACTCTCTGGAACTGTGAGAGGACACTCGTATCTAGGGTTAAATTGCAATTGCGTCCTATAGGTGTCCCTGGTATATTTCAAATATTTGTCGGCTACCCGAGCCACCGCTGTTCTGTCAAATGTGCCGACCCCAAAAAGGGCTTCTAGATAATCTAGAAGTTCTTTTTTCAGGTTGGAATTCTGGGAATTCCACCCTGTACGTATGGTTGGGCCAAAAATTACTAACGCATGGCTCTCCAGAATCCTGTAGAACTCATTGTTTCCTACACAGAATAAAACCAAAAGAAAAAGAAGACATTATCATTAATTTAAAAATAAAAATCATGATAAATATGTTTTAGATAAAGTACATGAAATAGTTAAAATATTAAAATTTACCTGGGAGTTGTACATGATTTATAGGGACACCTTCATTGTTCACCAACAACGTGCCATTAATGGTCCCTGTGGAGCTGACACGTGTAGCTCCAGGAAACGCAATAATGTAGTTGGCCATATCAGCCTCATCATTGCCAACACGTTCAACGGTTGGCTGGGTGTCTGCTTGGGCAGGGTGTGTTTCTTGGCTGGCACCTAAAGGAGTAGAAGGTGTACGAGAGGGTTGTTGGGAAATCTCTTTCCCTTGTGTCCCACTACCACCAACACCGGGTTCAACAAATGCCAGAAAACGCTACATACAAAAGAACTTTTTGTTAGTTTAGTCAATGTAAAAATTAAAAATCAAACTATCACAATTCATCTCATGCAGAAAAAAAAAAATATCCTTTTGACTTTTTATTATTACCTGATATCTTTCTAGCTGGCTCATAAGTTGTTTTATCCTCTCTTCTGTTTCAGGTGTTTGAGGCACGTCTATCAAAGTATTAAATTCCGACCTTGCATCTCGTGCCTTTTTTCGCAACAAGCACACTGGAGATAGGGATGAAGAAAGCTCTTCCTCAAAGAGGGAATCATTAGGCATACCATGGCTAGGTGTCTGCATATTTGAACAAAATTAATATTATTTTAATTATGTAAATAAATAAAATACCTGAAGATAGAGCAATGCTGGCACTTTACATGTTCTTCCGCTGGCCTCTTTCCGCGATCATCCCGTCTCTGGGTTGTTCCTGCACTACTCTCATCAGTCTTCCACATTGCAATAAAATTATAAATGTAAAAAATTGAAAACAATATCTAGCTTGAAAACACAAAATGAAAACTGAAATAATTTCTAATAAGACACCGGACGACAGAGTTAGAGTTTCAAATATGCCTTGCATTGAATTCAGTCCTGGAAACATGTCATTGCACATTAAGCCACCCAAACAAGAGACGAGTTGACAATGAAGACCTTATTGAATATATTGTTGGAGAAACTTCTAGTAAACTTGTTGTGAAGACCTTGAGGACATTTTTGGAGCAACATTGTTGAAGGTGATGGTATAGCATTGTTGGAGACGATCTTGAAGGGCCTTGAAGTGAAGCTTTTGGAGCAACTATTGAAAAATCCTTAGAGCATTTAAGTAAGGCACTTTCTCTCTTCCATCACCTTTTTCCTTTCAATATCCTTTAAACGATTTTGTTGATATTTAATGTTTGAAATCACGTTATAATTCCTTGATTATATGTGTTTGGGGACTAGAATAATTTCACACTAAACCATGCAAACTTAAAAGTAACTTAACGGATCCATAAAGTAATAATAATCATAATTCCTAATTTCCTATTGTACGATATGATGCAAATTATTCAAACATGAAGCAATGAAGACATGCAATGTCTAAATTTCAATATTGATGAACCAATACAAGAAGTTAGAAACTACAACTTTGATTCAATACTCTGTGTCCTAACTCTAGGAAGGAATCTAGTTTGTAGTACAGAACATGCATCGTGTATTATCAATTCTTAATTGACAACAACTAAAGTCATCTACCTCATCAATTCCTTCCCATTTTGTGTTTTTATGTTATATTCCTTATAAAAGTGTCAAATTTCTCTCAAATTAAGAAACCACTGAATAAAATAAAAAATAGTTGAGATATGATTGAGAAATGGTCATTTATTTCTTGAAAGGATCTTCACAATTTCTTTGGTTGTTTTTCATCTCAAGAAACAAGAAATGACCTAAGAAACTATCATGATGTAATATAAGAAACAACACGGTGCAATGGCCATTTTCAAAGACAAATGATTTCCATTGAGGACATGGCCTTTATTTGGTTCCTGTTTCATAGGATTTTCGGGTAGAAATGGAACTTTGTTGTACCATTTCCAGTAGTAAAAAGGGAAAACCTTATTTTTCCATGGGAAATAATTTACCTTTCCTTTTTCAAGATAATCTAAATCACATAAAATATGAACTATACTGCACACATTCTTGGATAATGTGAAAGTGGAAAAGGAATACCCTACACAAGTGATGCACACATGTAAATTTGAACACTAATAGATTTGTGTAGTTGAAATGAAATGCTTGTTTTCATTTAAATGTAGGATTTTTAAAGCAGGGAGAAATAATGGCTGCCAAATTAATAAGCGTTTCTTTGGGAAAAATTTAAATCCTTTATTGGGTGATGAAGATAATAGAGGGTATTGAATCTTGATTCTTAACATCTAGAGAGAACCCTACAGCTTAACACAATCTAATGGAATTGACCAAAAAAACCCAAATAGAGTCAACCCTACTATAGGAGGAAGGGCCTGCAGTAAGAACTTACCATTTTTCAAGAGCTGAGGGTGAATGTTGTTTTGCAAGAGCTGAGGGTGAATGTTGTTCTGGAAGAGCTGAGAGCAAATGCAGGGTGAATTCTATTCTGCAAGAGCTAAGGACGAATGCTATTCTGCAAGAGCTTAGGGCGAATGTTGTTCTGCAAGAGCTCAGGGCGAATTCTGAGGGCGAATGTTGTTCTGCAAGAGCTGAGGGCGAATGCTGAGGGCGAATGTTGTTCTGCAAGAACGGAGGGCGAATATGCGCATGATATCAGACGTTAATGTAGCACACATGTACATTTGAACACTAATAGATTTTTGTAGTTGAAATGCAATGCTTATTTTCATTTAAATGTAGGGTTTTTAAAGCAGGGAGAAATAATGGCTGCCAAATTAATAAGGGTTTCTTTGGGAAAAATTTAAATCTTGTATTGGATGATGAAGATAATAGAGGGTATTGAATCTTGATTCTTGACATCTAGAGAGAACCCTACAGCCTAACACAATCCAATGGAATTGACCAAAAAAACCCAAATAGAGTCAACCCTACTATAGGAGGAAGGGCATGTAGTAAGAACTTACCATTTTGCAAGAGCTGAGGGCGAACGCTGAGGGCGAATGCTGAGGGAAAATTCTGTTCTGCAAGACCTGAGGGCGAATGCTGTTCTGCAAGAGCGGAGTGTGAATGCGTGTGTGATATCAGATGTTAATGTAGCTATTGAGACAGATACGAAACAATAAAATCATTTTTATGTAGCGTGCATATAAGTTTCATATTTGTATGTAGCGCACATATAAGTGTCATTATACCGACGGCAGAAAAGGCGTCTCTATTGCGATGAAGGCCTCCAAACGTCACAATTACGACACTTAGAAATTGTGTCGCACTTGCAGTCGTCGCAATAGCGACGCGTTGGGCCATAGTGTCGCAAGTGCAACGTCTTCCTCCAAATGTCGCAATTGCGACACTTTTCGAAGTTTCGGTATTGCGACACTTTTCTATAAACGTTGGTATAGCGACAGTTTTGGGCGGGATGGAAAAAAATTGGGGAAATTTCCGACATTTGGTCAAAAGCGTCGAAATTTCCGCCAAATGTAGTAGCTAGATCTAGTCTTCTTCATGCCACTTGAGGGCAACATTTTTGCAGCCCCAAATCAGCAGATACTCTACACTTATCATAAGTGGAGAGGAGGATAGCATGGGGTAGGCTATTTTGTCTACCATGTTCAGTAATTTAGCCCACCTACTTTGCAAGAGCCAAAGGTGGAGGATAATTTTCAGGAGTTGCCATGTTGGGAGGTAACTCATTTTGTATGGATGATATCTTGGGGATGGGAGATTCATATGGGGATGGTAGATCCCAATATATATCAGACCTTTGCCTAAATAAGGCCTTTAGAAAACCCATTGTTGCCTTCATGGATGTTTTACTTTCACATGATGATAGCTATTTGGGATGCCCACCAAAAGCTAGCTTGCATACCTGGGAGGGGCAACTTGGAGATGTATTGATGAGACAACATCTTGATCCTTGGAGGATTTTATCATATGAGGATGATACATGGGAAGAAGAGGATGGTATTTAGTTCTATCGTTGCATTTTGTTGAGGAAAAGCAACATTTGGGAGGGGAGGACTGTAATATTCCAAATTTAGCATACTGCTAATTGGAATATTGATTTTTGTTGTTTACAATTAGGAGATGAATAAATGGGTAAGGAGGCCCATAAACTTCAGAAATAGGAATAAAATCCCTCATAATGTGAAAATGGATCATCATAGGAGCTGAATTTCACACCCTCATGTGTGAAAGGGGACATTTTCATGTGGATAAGGTTAAGTTTGACCAAGTCAACAACGCTGGGATAAGAGGTGGAGATCATCTTTGGAGACAACACAGTGATAGTGGGAGGAATATTCCTTGCTGGAGGAAACCCTAATGAGTGGGACCCAAGGTGAGAGGGCTCCCATTTGTATAAAATGAGGGCAAGGAATCCATAGAAAGACATGTTATGGATTATTGATTTTGTGGTCTGCATGACTATTGTGATTTCTTCAACTGTTTAGTTGAGATTGTTGTGCTGCTTAGCACAAGGCATTCTTGTTTAGGAATTCCTTCTCCTTTCAAGAGAGGCTTCTTGAGGGATATTTTACTTCATTTCTCCACATCCAGGCTTGAGGCCAAGCTACCTCCTTTAGCTACAACGTAGTTTCTGTTTAGAGCTGGGTTGTGTTGCAGGGTGTTACAATGGAGGGTTCACAACACCACTTCCGGAGCTTGTTTTTCAGAGGAGGAAGCTTTATTTATTTTAGGACATAAAGGAGGAAGGTTCTAGAGCTTATTGTAGATCTTGGCACTTGGCCAACATATTTTCTTTCTCCTACAAAGCAGTCCCTCTCCTTGACTGTGTTATTTCTGTGACCATTTGCAGTGAGGGGTTGCAGTGATTGATTGGAGGGTGAGATTTTCAGTGTTAGGATCAGCCCTTCACTTGGAAGATCTATTGGAGGAGGTCTATTAATTTGGTGTAGCATATTAAACCATCTCCATCCGGTTCTAGAGTTACAGCTGCTATTCAGTCCTAGGACCGCAACTACGACATTTTTGTACTTTTGCATATTTCAGGAAATCCTTCCGGGATTGTCTTGGAATTGTCTTTGGGGGTTTAGTTATTTTCTCCCAACATTGTATGAGCTTTATATTTGCAGATTTATGTTATTTCATGTTTTCAGTAGTAGTGTACCATCTATGACTATGTTGTACTTGTTCATGAGCATTCTGCAATATAGCAGCATTTCACTTTTGGCATATGTATTCATGGGAGGCTTGTTTTCCTTGATTATTTGAGTTGTGCCCACCTCTATTGTACTTATTTTCTGCTGATTTACATAATAAAATGGCTCCATGGTTTCCATACATTATGGTATGATGTTATTCATTGTTATTTCTAGTTTTGTGTTCATATATTACTGCGTCCCCATTTTTGGATATTACACTTTACCCCCCATTGGTTTTTAAAGATAGTCATAAGTTCATTCCAGGTTTGAATAGAATTTGCTCTAAGTTGCCTAAATTAGATCCTAACGTTACCTTCCAAGGACTGTATAATAATATCATATAAACATCTTCATGCTCGATGTTCATATTGTCTGCGAAATCTAAGAAGGCAACTATATGATCCTCTACTAAGGGACCTGTTTCTCCATTAAATCTTGGTAAATGTTTAAGATATCCATCAGGAAAATTTCCCAAGACGTTAGGAAGAACAAGAGCAGCATACCTAGCTTGTATAATGGGTTGAAAAGCCATGGATGATGAAGATGATGATGAAGGTGTAGGTGAATGAGTATTAGAGGGTGGAGGAGAATGTGAAGGAGGAGGAGGAAGTGAGGATCTCAAAGGGATTTTAACAATTAGCTTTTGAACTGATGGTGTTAAATCTTCTTCTTTATATTCAAACAATGGATTAGAATAGACATAATTTGTCTCTTCTAGTTGATTAGAGTTTAATGGAATAGGATGATAAACTGGAGTAACAAAATCTATAGGCTTAAATTCGTGCAAATGCAAGCCCAATTCTGTCTCAGATGTAGGTGAGTCTACAGGGAAAGATGGGACTTGATATGACTCAAGTGATTCTGCCAACAAGGCTGACTGGAGATCTACTCCTTGTGAATAAAGTTCAGCAACTCTAGGAGGTAATTGAGTCAAATCAGGTTGGGATGATATCACTGAAAAAGGATCTATGGATGAACTTTCTTTAGGGTGTAAGGCTGAAGAGGAAGAAGCAGAAATGTTTTGTTTTCTTTTCAAAGAGGCTTCCCTAATGAGTCTTTCTGGATCTGGTAGAGAGTTAACTATCTCAGATTCAGAACGAGATCTAGTGTGCTTAAAAGGAGCTAGTTTGAATCAATGGAATTGCCAGGTGAAAGGTTTTGACCTATATCTTTATCCTTTATTCACCTTAAAGGAAAAGGGAAAAATCGTTGTCCTAGGAAGATTTAGCTTCTATTCTTTGTCTCCCTGGCAACGACACCAATCTGATGTTGTCCTTTGAGATGATTGTGGTCAATAATCATGCCAAAGCATCTAAAATGTTTTGTTTGGGTTTTAAAATATTTGGAGGACCAATGCATAAGATAAACTTTACTCAAACAGTTAAGGTTTTTAATTATTATAGATAATATCAGTAATTATAAGTGAGGGCTGCTTGTTTATCTCACACAGTAATTAAGATTTAATGATTCGATTAAGTGGACTTGTGTAAGAGAATATGATTATTAAATATTTAGATCGAATTTTTCAATAAATCATAAGCCAGAAAACCTTCAAACAATGTTCAAAGATTCAACAAAATATATCCAATATCATCGAGATATTGACAATTAATAAATAAAAGGGACTTATATTAACAGATTGTTAAGTAAATCAGTCTTTATAATGATAATAACTTCAGGAGGAATTATAAGGTTGTTGAAACACAGTCAACCTCACCTAGTTATCTTGACAATAATTAAATATATGAAGAAACAAAATGATTTAAGAAAACTGGAAAAACTTACAGAGGAAAAACAGAGGTGTATGAAATAAGTTCAGAATCCTTCTTGTATTAATGATGATCAGAAAGACTTAATACAATTTCAGATTTATAAAATCCTCTCATGCAAGGGTGAAACCCTTAATAAATTGAGCTGAGAGTTATTTATACTTATTAACAAAACTTTAGAAATATATTTAACTAGTTTACAATAACAGGATAAGAAGAATAAATGAAGGAGACAGATAGATGGAGTGTCTTTGTTTTTTTGGAGGTTGTTGATGATTTGGCCCTTTTTTGGAGAAAGCTATTACTGACTTGTCCTTTTTCATTGGAAGTTTTTGCTGACTTCACTCTTCAACATATGATGTGTTGGCATGCTGCAGAATTAATATTTTACTCGATGGTTTCACAAAACATATCCCACTGATATTCAATTGGGATTTCTACATTCATCATTTTCTTGAAGAATTCATCCACTTGAGTGAATCTGTCAAAAGTTGGATTTTGGATAAATAATCATTTGATTTTATGCTGAATGATCAAATCAAACTCTAGAGCTTCAATAAAATCTCTGCCTATAATGTGACCTTCGATTCCTACAAACTTTTATTTGTCTATTGAAATTGTATATAACTTTGTGAAATAATATTCTAACTTGACCAACTTATCATCTAATCCAGCTAGACCTGACAGACCTTTATGATTTAAAACGTGAAATTTAGTATGAAATATTTTAACCATAACATTTAAAGCTTCACACTTGCTCTGCAACTGGTTGATCAAGTTTCTTTTTTGAAAAAACTTCTTTATCTCCAAAATGGTTGCAGTCATGTCTGAGATATTTATTGCTTCCAACTCCTCTCTATTATTTTAATTAAGAACCTTGATTGTATCAGAAGATTCACTTGGCTTCTTTTTTATTTGATTCTTTTTCTCTTGAATTGTTGTTATGCATTTGTTGATGAGTTCTTGTTGCTCAAATATGATCCCTACAGATGACCATATTTCAGTAATGGACTTGCTGATGTTTTCCTAGATACTATGTTTGACTTCTCCTAAAGTTGATGCCATCATAGATTCACTTTCCAGTTCTTTAATTTTAAGTTCCAACTGATGAATCTTCTGCATTTCCTCTAGATATAAAGTATCATTTTTAATATTTTTTGACTCAACAAGTGGAAACTTCTGATGTAGTTTCTCATGTGCTTGCTTCTGAGTGGCCAAATATTGAGCCAATTGTGTTGAATCAGTTATGTTCAAGGCTGCTGAGGGTTATACACCTACATAAGATGTTTTAGTTGCTAAAGTAGGATCAATATTCACTTGGAGTGTTGATTTTTCTTTCAGTAGTTATTCAAATTTTTCTTCCATTTTTATAATCTGCAAATTTTGATCAATAATTAATTTAATTATTTTCTCTTTGTAAGGTTCATTTTCTGCCATCTCTTTAGTTTGTGGGTCTTCAGTCGAGGGTAGCTTGAGTTGTTTTCGCAAAGCATCAATGTCTACATTTTTCTTCTTGATGATGTCTTCAGCTATCTTGCAGTCCTTAGGATCATATCCCACTTTTGCTATAATGTCTTCCAATGTCTTCATCCTATTGTCTTTATCCAATGAAGACAATTTCTCAATCTTCAACTAGGATTTCATATTTGACAGCGCTACTTTCAATTTGGAAAGAGACATAGTTGTTGTAGTCATGGTTGAAAATAAAATTTCTCCTGACTACCTGTGCATATCCATCTGGTCAATTGGATGTATATGTTTTGTATCAAATGAGAAGACAATCTTCTTATACCCATCATGTGTCTTTGGAAATGACATTGTTGCTTGCAGAAAGGCCATCTACATCCTGTATTTCTCACTTTCAAAGGAAATGAGAAGCCTTTTATGTGATGTAGATGTCTATTTCCAAAATTGGTTGTCAACATTTGATTTCAGTGCTTCATTCTTGTGCTTGATTTCTAGAGATTTGGAGAAAATATTCTTCACTTTTGAAGAGCTGGCATCTGAATGTTGGATGATTTCTAGCGGCTCTCTTGTAGGTTATGTTGGTGGAGGAGTCTGAGGAACATTGGTAGATGTGGAGAATTTAGTATCTCTCAAATCCATGATCTCTGGTTGTTTATCTTCTGAGAGAAAGGAAGAAGTAAGCTTTGGTTTCTTATGCTGTAAGACGAATCCTTTCATAATTTCCTTGGACAGTGGTGTCTCTTCTCTGACCCTTTTTTTCATTTACTCTCAGGCACTGGTGTTTGTACATTTGAAGTAGAAATGACTTGTTCATCTTCTTCTTTTAAAGTATTTTCTACCCATTCATCCTAGTTCATGTATTTCTTTATTTCTACTCTAGAGGTATGAGTGTAAGAGGTTGTCTTGAGTTCAACCCTCAGAGCAGAAATAATGCCATGGGCGTCATATGACCAAGTAAAACTTGATTGAAAACCCATCTTATTTAATAATGCATCTACATCAGTACCAGCTGCTCTAGTATTACAAATGAATGATCCAACACTGGCCTTGATTTTAAACTGGGTTTTCCTCTTTCGCGAAAAAAATGCAATTCATCCATATTTAACATTTTTCTTATGTACTCTAAGGAGAAAATTCTCATAGGCACATATTTTCAAAGTTTGTATGGTGGAATCTCGCAGCCATACACCCTGATCTCTGTGTAATTTTTGTACAGATACCAATCACTTGTTTTTTCTTGTTCACTGAGGTGAATAATTATTTTAATGTCTTCTCCAATTCTAACCTATGATGAACTGGTAAGGAGCTACCTTACTGGATGAATGGATGAGTCTATGAATTCTGAGAAAGAAGTGGTTGTTGACAAAGCTCTGACCAATTTTGTCCAGTGAATCACTGATTGATTCACTCCTTGCACATCCTGCTTGTTTAAGTGAATGGGAAACATATTTTCCTGTTGAAACAAAATCATATGAATAATCACAAAAGAATAATTAAATTCTCCTTATGTGGTGAATTTCATGAATTTCTCATGTATAATATCAACCAAGAAATGTTTGTAATTGTACATAAATAATGGTGATTTATAAATACTAAATATAGATAACCTAAGATGGGTTCATCAACGGTTTCATTGTTTGGGTATCCTAATAGATAAGAAAGAAAGGAGATGCAGTGTTTGGAAGCTATAGGAAAGATGGAGGATGCATATGGGGGATTTCTCTTTGGTAAATCTACATCCTCAGGTATGAAGATGTCAAATATCTGAGCTCTCTGAGGGAAAGATAATTTATGAGAAAAATCCATGAGGGAAACAGGAGAGAAATAGGATAATGAATCAAAAGGAGGGATGAGAAGCATATGATTAATGGTTTCAGGGGATTTGGTGATCAGAACATTTCCACTCTGAGCCATCATTGACCGGGTTATAGGGTCATACTACTTTTGACACCAGGAAATTAATTCTGGAAATGGGTGAGTTTGAGGGAATGCAAACAAAGGCAACATAGACTCCAAAAACCTAATAGGGTCTTCGTTATCCATGTGCTTATGTTTTAGCCACAAATGTAGCTCGTATAAATCAAATTCACAGTGATAGTCAGTAATTTTAAAATAGGCATCGGCTAGGGGTATGAGGTTGAGATTGATTTGTGGAGTTGTAGGAATGTCTTCTGCAACAGATTTGGCAGTTTCAGGAATGACCTCGGCGGCTGGATGAGCGACGTCAGATACGACCTCTGCAACACTGTTGATATTATGGATTTCTTATGTCACTTGTTTCTTACCTTTACCCTTAAGAGTTGTTTTTTTCTTGTTTTTGGCCTTAGGTGCCATGCTTTACTATTATAGACTAGTACAGAAATTTTAAACTCGGGTTACAGAAGCGATGACAAGGTTTCGGGAATATGAAGGGCGATTACAAAAATGAAAACTCATTGTGAAATGAAATGGAGGATAAAAGTAATTTTAAGGAGGAGGTATGGTAAAGAACAGGAGACTGTTGGTAATTTTATAAGCTTCACTTCTAGTTTAACTATCATGGGTAATAGTCAGGTTTGATTGCATAACGGTGTGATTAACGGTTCAGGAACAAATTTATTGGCCATCGGGATGATTTAATGGGTATAATTGGAGTGTTAAGGCATAACGGACAAGTGTTGTGGAAGGATATGACTGATTGGTGTACCAGCGATTGTGGTGTGGGAAAGACGGTTGTGAGCATTGAAAATCAGAGGTGGATTTCGAGGGGGGGTACCTCTCAATTTTTTGTTTTGTGTGGGGGGGTGCAAAGTTATACGGTGCTACCACGTTGCAAAAAAGAGCGGCCATTAATATTGGAGTTTGGGAAACCCCCCCCCCCCCCCCCCCCCCTCACGTTAACAAGAAACTATCAGGGGGGGTGTGAATTTGATCTCCGCCGTAGATCTGAGGGGAGCTCGAGATCTACCCTCAAAAATTGCAAGCACTTTATCTCCAATGATTTGACCGCTTTGTCGTTAGCAACCTTATAATAAGATGAATATGTGCATATATATCATTTTAATAAATGAACATTTAAACCCATGTTCAAAGGTTTGAACATACATAAATTAAAAACTTTACATTTCGAAAATCTGGCGCATTTAAACAGGCAACCATTTTTAAACACTAAAGCATGAACATTTTTATTTCATGCTTCCGTAACATTTTTTCTTTTGCCTCCTTTATTTAGAGCAAACTACTCTATCATTTTTTCTAACATGGATAAAATAAAATATAATTTTCCTAACATTTTTAAAATTTTTATTTTTCATCCATGTTCTAACTTAGCATTTTATCTTTTTATTTTCAAACTACCATGCTAACTTATGAAAAACAAATAATGTTACAACAGAACACAACAAAATATTTTTTCAAGATAGAAGGAGATCAAGAAGGAGAATGAAGCTTTGAAAGCTACAACATATTCAATGTTTTGGAAACAACCTGCTACTACTCAACGCAGGATTTTGTCTACATTTGACACGAAAAAGGGAAAGTTCCCATTAGCTTTCCTAGAACCTACAGTTCAAGTTCCTTGAAGTGCATAAGACTACAAAGCTTCAATATTTTATATTATTACTAAAAAGGTTGATGCAATTGATTAAATCAATTTTCATAAGCAAGCAGGTGAGATGAGTTATTCAACATTGACCAGTCCAACTATGGTTGCCTCAAAGTTAAAATACTCCTCTAAATAATATGAATTCACAACTGAAGATAGAAATAATGTCTTCTCTGGTCAAAAAAACTAGAACCAAAGATTTGGAAGATTTAATAATGAAACTAGGATATGATATTGGGAATGTTGAAGCAGCTGAGGAGATAATTAACAATAAAAATGAAGATATTCAAGCTCTCATGAAACAACTCAAACTCCCAACCATAAAGCATCCTCAAGCCAAGGAAGTAATCAATCTGGAGATAGAAAAATATTTTTTGTTCAAGATAATAATTGAACAGAATGTTCAAATTCAGAAAATTGAAATAGACATGGAGGCATTATTGAAAGAAAAGGAAAAATTGGTAGAAAAAGGTAAATATCAACACAACAGGAGGTACAACAGACAAAACAAGCATCCACTTCAAATTCTTCTAATAATCTAGTTCAAGATTTAGGAAATTTGTCATTGACTAAGCAAGAAAATGAGAAACTATTACCATCATTGAAAAGAATGGAGGAAAATAAAATCAAAGGTGACAATGAATATTTGATAGAAGTGCAGAAATAATTAAAATTGACTCAACAAATTACAAAATATGAGAATTAGTGTTTTACAACACAAATGTTGGCAGAGGCTAAACAAGTTATATGCCAGAACATTAATGCCAATATTACAGACTCGTGGACGTCATTTGAGATCATATTTGAGTACGAAGAATTAGTACAAAATGACAAAACAATAGTTGAACAAAAAAAGTTTGAGATTGAACATAGGCAAGCAGAAGCACATAGAATAATCAGCATGTTGAATTATAAAACTAGAGATGTGATCAAATACCTTCATATTCAAGATAGGACAATAAAAATTATGGAAGTAAAGGGAGTTCTGATTAAAAAGAACCTTATGATACAACTAGAGAATAAATGCAAGGAATTGGAATTACTGGTGAAAATATTTAATATAAAATTTAATACATTGCAGGAGAAAGGACTTTCAACTTTAAAAGTGTCTAATGGAAAATTGATCCCATTAGAGAACTACCAGCAAAGGTTATGTGATATAGCTATAGATACTTCCAGATTTACCAAAGTCAAAGTAACATTAAGTGGAGGAGCTTTCTTGGAATTCCTACAATATGATTTCCATATTCAGCATGAAGCCCATCATTTATTCCTCAATAAGCCAAGTTTTCAAACATACATAGAAGTAGATGAAATACTTCCAAGTATGGTGATTTTTTCGATTCCAAGTGAAGAAATATGGGATAAAATTCTGGAGCATGTGGAGAAAAATATAACTGGAATCCTACAGTTTTGGAACAGTCAAACAGAAGAAGCAGAAATGTAGCTACAGTCAGCAACAACATTCCTCAAAGTGCGAACAGAACATTCGAAATATCCCAACATTCGTATTATTTTGTTCTATTTTTTTAAATATTTTTATCTTTGACAGGTATTATTTTGTAAATGATTTTATTTTGAAGTCTGAATTGAGTTTGAGAGAGACCTTATAAATATTTTGTAAGAGGACTTATAATGGTTGGATAATGAAAAATAGAATGCCTTTTTTATCGTATGTTGTGAACTTTACTTGAAGTAATCAATTTCAGATAAAACATAGGAATTTTTTTCCATGATTCTCGTGTCAAAAAAATGGTGATCATTTCCTCATGTTAATTTGTTCTTATTTCTGAGTTTTCACATGGATTTATTTTCCTGATTGTTGCAAGAAGATAAAGAGATGAATTTACTTTTTGGTACTCCTCTTTGGTTTATTCAAAACAATATTAATGTTTTCCTTTTGATATTAAATATAAAATTCATTTAAATATGATTTATATTTAATTTATCATCTATTTCTTCATCTTAGCCACACTATAAAATATCTTAAGATACAAGAGTTTTCCTACCTCGCCCTGCTTCAACTACTCTATTAATTTGCCATTGATTACTGGGAATTTTAATGAATCCATGACAATAGACTTTTCCTTCATTTTACAACCAAAAATTTAAAAATTTATCTTGAACTTTAATATCTACCCTAAAATATTGAAATAAAAAATTAAATCATATAGAGAGAGCCGTCTCTGAAGCTAGAAGGGCTAGATTCTAGCTTTAAAAGTGGTTTGTGGTTACCTTTGTCATTTTCCTCCTCAGCCTAGGAAAAATATACAGTGCTAACATGCCCTCAGCGAGCTAAGTTTCCATAGTGGGAACCTCCCACTCAACTCCTCATTCGTCGCTACATTATTATTGTGTCCCGACATCCTATATTGTGGCACTTAAATTTATGTGCACTAGTTGCCAACCTGTAGGGTGTATCTCTCGCGATGCCTCCGCCGAGCCAGGCTATAGTGTGGGTTCAACCTAAAACCAATGGAAAGTCGCTCCACTACTCTTCTAGCTGCTACATCTACCTAAAACTTCATTTGGCCACCTCCGAGGTGTACTTGCCAGGTTGCCTCTACCATGCCAGGTTGTAGTGTGGGACACACCTACGTCCAATGGAAAGTCGCTTTGTTCCTCTGTTGTCTGTGACGTCTTCCTGGAACTCCAGTTTTCCACTCCGATGGGATAATCTATTAGTTCTGGCACTTTTTCCAGCTTTGGCTATGTTCCAAAAGAGTTAAAAACCACTTTAGCTTTGCTAGTTTGACATTGGGGTCGTACAAATTTGACTAGCTCTAACTTTTGATCCAGGAGGCCATTTTATGACTTCAACATACCACTAGAAATATGTTTTAGAGCTCTTCCCATATGAGCATGTTTCACCTATATCTGATATTATTTACTCTCCAAAAATTGGATCTTAATCCTATACACAATTTTTCTACCATGCTTCCATATGTTGTCATGCTACTCCTTAACTCTGCTTCCGGATACCTTCTTTGACTTTTGTGTCACCTATTGACATAAATGAACACTTTGTTTCCATCAACCCATTTCCATCCATTCCAACATATTTCAAGACTCTTCCCCTTTGGGATTGATGGAAACACAAATATCAAAACAAAACATCCTCATCTAGGATAAGGACAATTGTTTCCTTTGAGTGTTGCTCCCCATAAGATGCACCTCTCTTTTCTTAATCATTATCATCTCTCCCTTCATTGGTTTTTTTTATTACTATTCTACCCCTTTGTCATCAATGTGAAATACACTGATATTCTCCCCCTATCACCATACACCTTCTGTCAATAATCATTCTCTAGCATGTGAATCATGTGTACCTGGAAGCTATTATACATGAAAATACCTCCTCATTAGATCATAGGATAATAATATGTCCTTGGTTGAAATATCCCTTTCTTGTAGCATATATAATACTATAATACAATCTATGTACCATGAGGAACACATTATCCTAGTCTATAACAAGTTGTCCCCTTCATACAAATTGTGTTGCCAAAATTCTCACTTGGTTAGTGTGGTAGTGCATTCGGAGCATGGGCTGACGAAATAAACTATGCTTAGTACAGAGGTCGATTTCCTATCAGAAATTCATAGGTCTAAGTGCTTTATCAAACATTAGCAAAACAAGTTCAACATGTAATAAGCTAAGTTAAATGGGAAAATATAATGCTACATAAACAATGAAACAAAAACAAAACAACATGCACAAGAAACGTGCTTAATAGAGAAAACACACTAATAACTCAAAAATGGAGATCCCTCTCCCTTTATTAGGTGTTGGTGTTAGTAGAATATAGAATGTTAAATACCTTTTAGTGGATCCTTCGAGCTACGAAGCTCCAATATCCAAGACAAGGGGGTATGTTCCCCTCAAGTTTTTAGCAAGCATCCCTTCCCTCTCAAATTATGGTAGATCAACGGACACGTGGTGAAATCTTCTCTCTTGGATTAAGGTGTTGGATGGAAAAAAACTGAATCATTCCAATCCTCTTGCTACTGGAAAACACAAGCTAGTTTGTTGATGAGAAATTTGGTCAACATAACAATGTGTCTCCCATTTCTCTTCCCATGGTTGGATTTTATAGAAAAAATTCAAATTTTCCCTCCCTCTCTTGGTACAAGATGCATGTTGACACAAGAGTGGGGGTATGATTCCTTTGTGTGCTACACTAAAGCCTCAAGGTTCAAAGACGACTGTACTTGGTTAGATTGAGTGAGAATATTTTTCTCCAAGTGTGCCAAGTGGTCCCGGATAATGACATTCTGCATCTCTAGGACTGCACGACTATTGGAGGGATAGTCGCGCTCTTCACGGCTATAAAAGAAAAATCCATAATGTGCGCTCAAGGCTAGTGCTTCTTGTGCGTGGTCCAAAAACTTTTCTGCTAGCCTTAGGAAAATTTAAAAATTTTAGCTACTGTAATGTAATTTTTCCCTGTAAATCTTTATTTGTACCCTCTGCTTGAAATTTTCTAATGCCTTTTTCTTGTACAATTTTCTAGGTTTAACAGTTGCCCCATAATGTATGATGTCTAGGAAGAACTATATAGCCAAAATACATCATAGTTTCTTTTTCTGTGTAGTCCTTTTGAGAGAGAGAGAGTAACTTGCTTGAAAACTAAGGTTGGAAACCCATTTCCGTGAGTAAAATGAAACATCATGATCTGTTGGAACCCTGCAAGAGATATAATGAATAAAATATTTCTATGAGGCAATAATGTCCCATGCTCATGATGTTTTTACTAGTTAAGCTTGTATTACAAATAGAGGTTCTGTTTATGTCACTTTTGTGGTAGTGACCTAGTGTTGGTCGATGACGATGATTGTTGATGCCCTCAGGGGAATTTTTTCTTTGAAATAAGGTTTAATATAGTTCCCACGTACATAATATTAGTATGTCATGTTTTTTTTTAGAACAAGTGCTGATTGTATGCATGGATCTCTGACATTTTGGGGACCTTCCTGTTGGGGTCCTGTGATTTGGCAAATTGGCATACCAAATGACAAGGCAACATCATAACCACTTTGGAATCCTAGGATCTAGCCCCCCTGGATTCAGAGAGGTATCTCTCTATATTTTTTTTCAAAGGATATATCTTTAAGGCTTATGATATGATATTAGGCTAGTTATGAAGTACAAGGGATTTTATTTTTTTTGGTTGAGAAACATTAAATGAGAAGGTCATGTGAAGTGAAGGAGGAAATAAGTGGAATGATGTTTTAGCATGGGAAGATAGGTTAAAAAATAGTGCTAAACCATTGGGCTATGGAGTCATAAAATGGTTTACTTACACAACAGCTAATCAAGGGTTTCCATAGGGCAAGTCATCTATATCAGAAGATATTTTATGTTGAGTTCGTGGTGTGGAACATTAAGGAGTGTGGTGAAAGAAGCAAACATATAAGAAAACAAAGGGCAGCCTAAGATCAGGTAAGGACTTTTAACCTATCCTGATTTTGACATACTCTCAAGGGAAAAAAATTAATATAAACATAAAAATTAACCTAAGATCAAGTAAGGAATTTTAACCTATCTTGCTTTCAGCATACTCTTAAGGGAAATCTTCAAAACAACTGTTTAAGACTAAAAAAGGGACAAGGCTAACCATAATCTTCCTTGATTAGGACTCTACTTAGCATGTAGTGAAAATATCATTCAAGAACAACATCTCAAGCTCTACTCAGCAAGATATGGGCTCACCAACATTCCTTGACTAGTTATACTCTATTGAAATCATTCCAAAACACACATTTAGAAGAAAACATAAAGATAAAGCTCATCAGTTAGAATTAGGGTACTTTAGAAGTAAATCCTAATATATATTTTACTTCTCTTTATCAGAGAATATGAACAAAGTGGAAACATAAGGAGGGTAACAATAACAGTAAGAAAAACATCACCAATGATTTAGATCAGGATACAATGAATCTTCTTGTCTATTTGATGTCCAAAACTAGTTACATACTTTGAGTCCAATAGCTTTTACAGTCTGATACTTCTCTTCCCAACCTACTATATTACAACTACTCAGTAACTCTTACTCAATAACAGTTCAACAATTAACAATTTTCCAACCCTTTACAATGAGTTTTCTGTGAATACATATAGGTGCAAAGAGGAAGAGTGCTGCAGAAATGGTAATAAATATCAATTAAGACAGAGGGGGAGAGGTATTTGAATGCCCATTCTGCTTATGACCATTACATTAAATAATTGTACCATTTAGTAGTTTTCCTTTCTTTGAGGCATATCTGGTAGGCTAGTAATAACTCTGAGGCATGTCCTTTGAAGCTGTCTCGGTCTGAAGTACCCTGTTTGACCTCTGGGACAAGCAAACTGTCATATTTTGGTTTGAGGCCTGTCATGACTGTGCAATAACTGTCCTAACATTTTAAAGAGGTTCTGTCATCAGGATGATTGTCAAGGTGTCTTTGAAAGGAAATCTGGCTACAGTGGCATTTTGGTCCTTTGGTGGAGTAATAACTTCTGCGGATGTGGCATTTGAGGATATTCTTCTGTTGATCTGTGTGTTTAGGCTTTAAACTATGATCAGGCCCTCTGATACTGATTTAAGGCCCTTTTTAATCATCCTTTGCTTTAACTGTGTCTTTGTCTTTAATATGCGGGTTAAGCTTTTGATTTCCTGAGTTATGCCTTAACCATTTTCTTTACTGATTGTGCTCTAATCCTTATTGATCTTCACTTTAACTCTGTGGTGTACAGGTGGATTTTACTGGCATTGAGGGTTTTTCTATTCACCAGTGTTCATGAGACACTGATAAATAGGAAAAATAAACCCTGAATATCCCTTTTCTCATGTCCGAAACCCAAGGATCGTCATCCTTGATTCCTGTGACTAATATTTTGCTAGAGGAGGGCCTGCAATATTAAATCACCATTTAAAACCTGCATACAATGACAAACATTAAGAAATCCTGTGTTTGTGGCTTGACTTATTTAGAAGGCTCGGGCGTGGACGAAGGAGCAGTGAGGAGAAGGGTGAATGCAGCGGAGATGAGCTTTAATGGCGAACACCTGAAACCAAGGTTTGAATGAGGTTTCGGGCACGAAGAAAAGGATAGTGGTTTTTGGAATACCGGGGAAGGTACTCACGCAGGGTCCAGGCAGTAAGTGTTATAATATCAAACGGACGCGATATGATCGAGAGGTCAACATGTGTCCCTTTAAAACCACCCATTTCATGTTAAAAATGGAGTTTAGAGCATTATGGAGAAATGGGTGTGAAAATGCCTGTGGGCAGTTGGATCTGGGGGGTGGGGGGGCAGATCAACGATGAAGATCGAACGGAAACATGATGAATGGCCCCAACGTGGTTAGGTTAAGTCTGAGGAGGAAAATCTCGGGGCATGCCTCCGCAGTAAATCTCAGCCGTTGATTTGGGTTAATCAGATGGTTTAGATCAGGTGGGAAGAGATATAAGGCTGGTGGGGTGGAAGAAAGGGGGAATCAATGCGAGCCGTTGGATCTGGGAGATCCACAGTGGGGATTAACTCGGAGGATCAGGGATTAAATATGGTGAATGAGGGGTCAGTGATAATGCGATTGAGCGCCAACAGTTGGATAAGGAGGATCAACGGTGGAGGATGCATCGCAATCTCACATGAACAAAGGATGGGGGAGAGAGTGGATAGAACAATGACAAAACACTAACTGTTCGATCAGGAGGATCGACAGTCCAGATTAAATTGGAGCATCGCAGACAGAAGGGGCTTAGATGGGAGGAGAGTGATAATGTGATGGTGGGATGACCGTCCAATAAGGAGGATCAATGGTCTAGATTAAATTAGAGCATGGAGAGTGATGGCCATTGGATCTGGGGAATGGATGGTCCAGATCTTATCGGAGGATCGGCCATCGGAAGAAAAGGAAAAGGGAAGCGGAACCAGAGAAAGGGCGATTTGCGATGGGAAATTCGCCGATGGCCATTGGATTTGGCAGAGGATTAACGGCTGGGATCAAATCGGGGAATCGACCATCAGTATGAAGGCTTTAGCAAGTGCCGATCGGGAGGAACCCTAGTGGTGTGATGGAGCGAGGACCATTGAATCTGCGAGATCAATGGCTCAGATCTCATTGGCGGGGAAACCATCACATGGGGGGAAATATAAGGAAACAAAGGAAAAGGGTAGAGCGATGTCTGATAGCGCGAAAGCGGCTTAAGGACTGAGGTCGACGGTTGCAGGTCCCAGTTATATGGAGAAAGAAGCTGAGATCCTAAGCCCTTTGGGGCTTAAAGGTCCGCATATGGAAAAGTTAGATTTTCAGGCCGAAATGCGGGTTTTTGAAGGTTTTTTAAAGGTTTCGATAGAGTAAAAGAGGGGTTTTAAAACCAAATAAAGGGGATTCATATTTTAACAGGAAAATATGAATGGAAGAGGGCTTCAAAGCAGTTTTATTTTTTAATCAGCAGGGCTTCTATGAGGAATTTTGAGTGAAGATTATCAATGGAAGGGATTTCTTGAGGATAAAGAACACAGAAAGGATTCAAGAAGTCACATATTTTCTTCAAATTTGTTTCTTGAAAGCTAATAGACCTGTTTTAGCCATCTTAGTATATGAAAAATTTATAGATGGCTAACACTTCCCCTTTAAGCATTGCTGAAAGAGATGTTTATCAAGTCACGAGTCTTTGACGAATTCTGACAGTGTAATGGTTATGAAGTACGATACCATATTAACATGGAAGTTTATCTTGAAGTTGAATATCAAGAGGATCGATGAAATCAATGGGCAATGATGATTCCCATAATTCCATCTAGGGATTCCCTTATTGAGGTGGGGAGTCATCTAAGGTACTACCTCCTTCTTGGAAAATGTTTGTTGTGGTGAACAAGAAGGAAGCACAAACTGACCGAAATGAGTAATGATGCAAGGGACCATGGTTTCTGATGTAGCGGGGCGTGTTGTGATAGGTTAAATTAGGCATGATAATGCGAAATGGATATAACTAATTATGATAGCTAAGTGACTCGAGGTCAGAGCTTGTAAATGCGAGTGGTGGTAGTCATAACAATTTCTGGTGAGGAAATCCTTGGAGTCGATAGGACATCTAGGGTGGGTGTGTGGTTATTATGAGTTTTATGGTGGGGTGTGGTCAATAATGTGTAGCTCTGACCAAGGGTGATTAGGGACTGCTACCAGGTGAGAAATGTGAATGGATGGGTGGGATTTCTCTCCTAAAAAGTTTTTTTTACACTTTCCAAAAGAATATAGAATGGGTTTGGATGTACAAGCATAGATACAGGTGCCCCTATAAACATGAAAATAATTTGTCACTATGGTGTGAGGAAGGCATTTTGCTGAGGGTG